>JAIFTH010000226.1:0-42889 GCA_019968535.1 Fragariocoptes setiger
GTGCAACTCAACGCAAACGAGTGCGATCTTTACAAACTTTTGTCCGTGTGTGTATATTGCGACGCCTCAAAAGACACTATTGCAGGAGTATTAGTGCAGTTACCAGACTCTGACAGTCGAGAAAACATCATTGGGTATTTTTCTAAAACGCTCAATGAAACCCAGTCACGTTACGACATTTACACGAAAGAATTGATGGCTGTGGTCAAATCGGTAGTTTTTCAAACAGATGCTGCATGGACATCCATTCAAAATAGTCACCGATAACTCGGCAGTAAGCTACTTCAAAACAAAGAAACAAATCTTTGATAAGAACGCCAGATGGCTATTGTTCCTCGAAGAATTCGATTATCATGTGGAACACACCCCAGGCAAATCGAATCGATTCGCGGATGCGCTAACAAGTCTAACAGACAAATCATTGGCCAGTTTGTGCATCGTGACTGAGGACGATCAATATCTAATTGATCTATTCGAGAATAGGGAGCGTTTTCAACGACCACCAATCATCCCTGAAGAAAGATTAAGATTAGTATTGGATTACTTCCATCGTGTCCATTTAAATCATATAGGAACAACCAAAATGCTCAACGAGCTTAAAAAATATTGCTACTTCAAAAACATGCAGGAAAAAGTGCAAGATTTTGTATCACGATGCGACTCGTGCTTAACTGTCAACCAGAATAATCGAAAGTACGAGTTGTCACGCGCAATGACGCCAATTGGTCCTAATGAACGCTGGTTCATGGACTTATTGGGACCACTTCCGCCTGAGAAGTTAAACATACTTGTCATAATCGACCATGGTACAAGATTTGCTCAAGCTCATATCATGGAAAACATTTGCGTCGACGAAATAACCAACGTTTTAAAATTGTCGTTCCAAAGACAACAGCTATATGATTCCACACGAATCAATCGAAGACGACGCGCCAGCAATTTGGAAGTTGGTGACAAGGTCTTGATAGACTTACCAAGGGCTGATCAACGAAAATTAGAGCCAAATCGTATCGGACCTTTCAATATTGATAAGAAACTAAACAATGAGATTTTTGTAACTGATCGTCCAATACTTGGAGTGTCATCGGGAGCTTCTATACATACTAACAATGCACGAAAATGGCGCCCGACTTAGGCGGAGGAGTGTCGTAGATCTTCAAATATCGCGCTATCTCGCGTTTACTTTTTTGTTTTGTTGTTTATTCTCGGTATAAAAGTCAGCAGGGTGGTCGAAACAATCGTATTCAACAATTTTGTTTCGACCATCGCGTAAAGGGTGACAGGATTCCAGTTCGGAAAAAAAATAAAAGAAGAGTGAGCATGTGATGCTGTGCGCTTGAATGGGACAGGTTGTACTTTATTCGCGTTCTGTGTGCGAGTGCAGTTGTTCGGTGATGATTTGTATGTGCGTGTGTTCTTTGCTTCTGTGCCTGTGTGGTGCGTGTGTGCGTGCGTCTACAACCAAATTTTTTCTACCAAAGTTTTTTTAGGGGGCCAGGCTTTCTTTTTTCTAAGGGGGATGGGGAACCTGAAAAAGAAATTAACTTACCTGAGAATTTTAGAGAAAAAGAGAGAGAACGAAAGAGAAAAAGAGAAAAAGAGAAAACGATTATTGAAATAAGACTTGCGTTCGCCCGGTGAACGCACCTATGCTGTCCCCTATGTCCCAGTAAAAATGATATGCTTGCCATAGAAGTCAACGGGAGCTCGAAAATGCACTGCTCAAAGGCACAGTCATCTGTGCTTCTTTTATTTTTTTTTTCGAACTGGAATCCTGTCACCCTTTACAGAGCAATAAATTGATAGAGCCGGCTACATGTGTGTGTGTGTGCTGTTGTGATGAAAGCGAAAATGCAGTGCATTAGATAGTTGCTCACATGATAGCACATAATATGTACATAGTGGTCCAAAATATGAAAATGGACCATTATGAAGTGATTATGATTCATCAGCTACCTTTGATTAAGATTCCAATTCCGATTTCAATCAAAAACAACACTCGGCATTCTCTCAATAACTTTCTCCATGATATAATGCGCCCGCACACTTCTTTTTTCAACTAACTCTTCTTCATCTTTTTCTCTTCTTTAAATTTATTGCCCTTTATTCTGGCTATCAATCTATCTAACTATTCCGTCTAACTAGCAATCCATGAATGAACGAGTGAGAGCAAGCTAACCATTTAAATGAAATTGAATGTAATAGAATGCAATGTCCAATTGAATTGACGTTGTCGGACACTTCGAGTGATAACAACAACAACAACAACAAAAACTCGCATCCAAAAAGAATTCAATGAGCAAATACACTTGATTCAGTTTGAATGTGTGTATAGAGATGTTCCGCTGCTGATATATCTCATCATTGCGTGACTCTTTTGTAGCATTAAAGCTACGACGGACCGACGAACCGACCGACCGACCGATAGAAAGACCGACAGAATGAAAATGTATTCGATAGTACGGGCGTCTGAAACATTATCTTGTGCGATGTGTCCGCCCGTCAGTCCATCCTACCGTGTTAGGATAACACTTTCATGATTCGTTCGCAACACAGTCACAACTAGCAGCAACAAACTACGTTGAGTGTGTGTATCTGTATGTCAATTGATAAGGCGCCACTTTGTGCGCGGTCCATCTTGTGTGTGTGTAATCATCCGCTCTTTGAATCAATGCTCGATGGTCAATGAATGGATAATCAAACCATCAAATCAGTCGTGCACTTGATACAATAACAGTTTTTTACACAAGCTAGAAGGCCACTTATTCTCTCTTGGTTATGCTGTGTAAAGGTTGTAAGGAAGGAGCAATTGTAAATGTAACTGAGCAATTGCCAATCGGTGACCAATGGCGAAGAGCGTCGTGCTGTCGTCACCCAAATCAAAACAGTTTGATTCTTTCGTCAGTCATTCGGCTCGTGTGGCTCCACAGTCAACAAATCAGAAAAGAAGTGCTCAACGTTCAAGTAGCCACACTTGACAGAATCATCACCACCACTAGCAGCAGGTTTCTTTAGAAGCCCTTTTAGAAGAATCACACGAGTGAGCTTCAGCAACAACTCATGCAGTGCGAGCAAAAGGTTCATCATTTCAATCGATATCGACTTCCTATCACTGCTGTTGCTTGCCACACTAATTTGTCCTTCGGGCAAGGGAATTTTTCTCCAGGCACACGTCAATGCACATCTATGAGTTGAATGAAGCTTGAATTCAAGCTCGAGCTTAGTCATAGGAATGAGCCACCTGTGTATCGGAGTTAGAGCTTGAGTGAGAGCAATCGATAAGGTTAGCTCGCACTCAGTCATCTTCTCAAGCCAATCTGGTGCATTTAAGCGAACGCGAAAGCTAATGCACAAGTCTGCTTTCGCTGTACGAGCAAAAACAATCTTTGCTCGTCCATTCGTTCGTCTATGCATTCATCAGTCTGCCCTTACATGTATATCGGGCTGCCTGGCTGACTGTCTGTGTGTCTCTCTCTCCGTCTTTTTGGCTGATGGTCGGAAGTGATTGTGTTACTTAAAAACGATAGCTTACAAAAAGATTGGTGCTTTATTTCGAAGCACCACTTGATTTCCGGAAACCAAAACAAAACAAATCATTGGCTCGCATGACTCTCTCTCTCTCTCTCTCTCTCGTTCGATGCATTCTCGCAATGCATGTTCGATGACGTAATGCAATGGCCGATGTGGCTCTTTATGAATCTCATTGGCCGTCGCATTCTCTGTAGTACAATGTTCTTTCCTCATGACTGATGATAAATTATATCATAGAATAAAAACTTCAGCTCTCTCGATTTTGGCTTTGCATTTCAATGGAATAGAGACGAAGCGATTTGTAGCCCAATCAAACGAAGAGGGACTTTGTCCTGCTCGCGAAGCACAACAAAGTTCTATCATTGAAGCAGCGATGATTAAAACATAAGCTTCCTTGTCGAATTCATTCTTTTTTCCACTGTAACCTTCTGCTTGTTGTTTTTGACACCTCGAGATTGCATCAAATTAACCAATTACTTCCTTGTCTCACTCACAATCAAACTCCCTCTCTGTACTCATTCTCTTGTTCTTTCGATGCCAAATCGATATCTGGCAGTTCGACTGCTATTTGAACCTATTTGCACAGTTGTTGAAAAAATAAAAAAGAGCAGCCATAAAAACAACAAAAACAAAACCAGCAAAATCATGTGTCAACCCTTGTTTTTCCTCGAACGATCGACTGGTAGATCACGGAATGGTATGAAATTTTTGATGAATTACACGGTGTAAACTGAGCTTAATTCGAAGAGTCGGGCATCAAAAAGAAACGAAATGCAAAGCAAGCGACAAATCTTTGATGCAAGTGTAATCCGTGTTACGTAGATTTGGTCAGCCTACTCACACACAAACATTCACAAATTACGGCCAAACCACCGATAATCGACACCCACAGTCACAACGAACTGACTCGGCCAACATTGGGTGCATAAGTCCGAACAAATTATCGCTGTCGTTGCTAGCTGACTACAAATCATAATTTGTTCGGGCAAATTTAGTCGGCTCACTCGGGCGCTAAAGCCAAAGTGCCGTTTGATCGCACGAAATCGAGGCAAAGGATTTCAGCCAACACTCGTTGTTGCTTTCTTTTGATCTTTTGTAGTCGATGCTGATGTCGATTCAATGTTGACAGACAGACAGCATGCCAGTCATCCAGCTAGCGACTTGTCAGGACGTATTGTCGTTTCGTGGTATTCGTTCATTTCTGGTGTAAACATTTTCGTGTCGTTCAACAACCGATTGTGTGCATTGAGCTTATTTGGCTTACATACTGTAGTTGGGCGAATAAACGGCAAATAAATCTATCACGTCTCTTGTTGCTGCTATTGGTGTCGTTGTCGCCGACAAATGAGTTATTATTAAACTTGTTAACTCACCAACTTGCCAACTGCTCAATGGAGCGATGATGAATGGGCATAAACTCTGCTGTGAACGAATCTTTTTCCTAAAACACTCAGAATGTTTACTATGACACTGTTCCACACAATGGGCATAACAGCACTACCAAATGGGTTAATTCTCTGAATGACCCATCTAAATACCCGAATGTGTTGAGCCAGCTTGAGCATAGCAACAACAGCGCATGTCTAGCTGGCTGGCTGACTGTGTGTGCTCGTGCGGCCTAAATCAAATGTTGATCTTGCGTGTGTGCTTGCATTGTTTTTGTGTTGAGATAGGTCGTTGTATTTCACGCAATCTTGTCGTTTTGTTCAAAAGATTCGGCCAACATCCAATCAGCAACCTGAAACAACTAACACTCTCAAATCAAACAAACGATAGCTCGACAACATATTTATTGCATCCTGCTTCGATCGTCAATCGTCAACTGTGCCAATTGGATCTTATTCTCGATTATTCTTCACTACTACGTATCAAAACAAATCAACTCACTGAAGGTAGAACAATTCAATTGGTTGGCTCACAAACTTAATGCAACGCAGCGCCACCCAACAACGTTCTGACGTCACATTGTAAACACACATATACTCACAATATTATCTCGCACAATTGTGTCTATTGTCTAGAGTCAGCCGTGAGCCAATGATCTGCATGCATTCAATCACATATTGGACATAATACATTCAGTGAGAGATCATCCACATCGGTATCAATTGTGCAATAGGATCTAATAATTATAATAATCTTTGTTGTCAATAATGATATTCAGCGCCAAGTTGAATCATTTCACCCAACAACCTCATTGGCTTCGTGACAACCACTATCTTCACCATGGTCATCGGCCGCCTACGGAATCGTTTGTTTCGTGTGTTAAATCGGCCTTTTTCATGCACAACGAAACATTGAACATATGGACACACTTTTTACCATGTTTCTTGTTCGTATTTTTATTCATGAAAACACTGGGTGCTCCAAATTTGAGCGGCACTGACAAATTTGTGATTGGCTCATTTTTGACTGGCGCATTCCTATGTCACATGTTCTCAACAGCATTTCATACGTTCAGTTGTCATTCGGAAAAAGTGGCAAGATTCTTCCAAAAGTAAGTCATACCGACCTCTACTGGCTTCATCGATTGTAGATAGTCGATAAAATCAAGAGTCTAAAACGTTGATTGCTAACACAATCTGTCTTCTCAATTCTTCTTCGATCGAATTCTATTGTTTGCTGATTGCCATAACTTAACCTGACTGGAATTCAGATTGGACCACATTGGCATAGCTCTGCTCATTACCGCCTCATTTGTACCGTGGTTGCATTATGGTTTTGCATACATTGAGCCGTTGTATGCGCACAGTTATCTGGCCGCCGTGGTCAGTTTGGCCTTGCTATCCATATGGTTCTCATTAGATGATAAATTCGGTACGGCCGCCTACCGACCAGTTCGTGCACTTGTATTTGTCTTGTTTGGTGGATCCGGCGGTGTACCGGCCCTACACTGGCTTTATATTCATCAGGACATTATTTGGACACACGTCAATTTGAAGACATCCTTCTTAAGTCTATTACTCATGGGCGCATTGTACATATTTGGGGCCGCCCTGTACGCCTGTCGTGTACCGGAACGTTTCTTCCCCGGTAAATGTGATTATGTATTACACAGTCATCAGTTGTTCCATGTTCTCGTAACATCAGCGGCAATTGTGCATTACATTGGCATAAGCAAATTATTAGAACATGTTAAATCAACATACGAGGCCAATGTTGATATCCAACCTCTCAATTCGATATGATAATAAGGATTATCAAGACAATGTTCTGTGAATAGCATCGCTGATCCAGCCCAAATATCGCGATACTCGAGTATAGATGCCAGGTTGGCGTGGCGCTGCGCATAAATTTCCCTACTCATTCATCACGAGTGTTTCAATGCAAGCGAATTCGCCACAAAGCGCCCCAATTTAACATGAACATGGTCAAAGAAAAAAACAAAGTGAGAAAAAGAGAAACATAAAGTATATAATAACAATAATAACACCGTGATATGTTAGCATGTTCATGACTATCACACATCATCGAGTGCGATCCTAGATAGTCGATGAAACAGAAAGTACACTTACAGACGAAACCACCCCCACTAAGACCCATGTGTCGCGATTATGCGTGGTTGTGAGGCGACTATCGCTCGACCCTTGCGTGATCTTTATCATTAACGGACCTCCGCTATCCCCTTGGCATGCGTCATGTTTGCCTTCGGCATAACCAGCACACAAGGATTTGTCAGTGATTTGTTTATCTGTTGGCGGCCCGTACCATTCCATGCACTGATGATTACTAATGATTGGGACACTGCAGATAGAGCATGATCGGAGTGCAAAAGTAAACAGGTAAACATGTTCAGAGCACAGAGGTTAGACAGAGATGGAGAGAGGCTACAGAGATGATTTCAACCACAACAGTATTTGCTTGAGATACCTCACCTGGCCTGTTTGAGACGACCTGAATTACTGCTATCCCATCCTACAACATGAGCCATTCTCCCAACTAAATAAGACTCTTCCTTGTCAATGCTCAATCCCTCTTGGCCAACGATTTCGGCTATTTCATTCAATTCCGACGCCGCGTCATTGTCGTCACGTTTCGATTCCACCATTATATAAGAGTTCATTTCGGCACCTTCCTCGGGTTCGATGATTTCATGATGATGAATAGAATCATTGTAGACAGCTCGCTTATGATTGCCATCGTTGTTTTTGTTAACCTTCATTTTTTCGTTTGGTCTCTCTGTGATTGTCTCAGTAGGCGTATCTTGATGTGTCCGATCAGTATCTAACAAAAATGGCAACAATACGTCGGGCAAACAAATAGGTTTGA
Source organism: Fragariocoptes setiger (assembly GCA_019968535.1). Classification (NCBI taxonomy): domain Eukaryota; kingdom Metazoa; phylum Arthropoda; class Arachnida; order Trombidiformes; family Phytoptidae; genus Fragariocoptes; species Fragariocoptes setiger. The sequence continues at coordinate 7,801 of JAIFTH010000226.1, forward strand.
TGTGCTTATTGTCTATTGGTAATGGAGCGTTCAACTTGATGAGCATCAAATCGTCGTTTGGCTGAAAGATTCTAGGCTTGCTTCTTGGTTCATCCGATGATTCGTCACCGCTGTCGTTTTCGATTTGTATTCGGCTCGGTAAATCATCTATTGCCGCTCCAGGTACGGCTTTGGTGAATGTTCTGTCCTCATAATCTGGAGCCAATATAACTTTGTCAAAGTAACGAATAGCTTGATAGCGAGGATCAAATTCTAGCTTCTCATACTGACCAAACACGGCTACCCAATGATGCAAATGGAATGGTTCATATCCAAGACAATGTGCAGCACTTAGCAAGTACATGCGATTGATTACGGTTGCGCCGCAAGTGTGCCCCACAGGTTCCAAACTAATCCGTCTAAGTGACACAGCCCATGGCCACGAACCTGGCACGGCTGTCTTACCACCTACGATTCTAGGCTCCAAGTTTCCCTCGGACGGCTTCTGATCTGGCACGCCGCATGAGTTGAACTTGATCGTATCATTGTTGATATAAGTACAATCTTCTTCATCTGAACCTGATCATTGGGAATATGTGAATCAAAATTAGCTGACACGATCTTGAAAAGTTGATTGATTGACGAATGCACAAACTACTTACCATCAATACAGTCGAAGATACCATCACATCTTTGATTTAACCGATGGCATGCGTTCCGTGATCTGCATCTCCTGTGATTGATTGGACACGATAAAACAATGGGGTCAACTTGCTGAAACAGCAGCTTAAAGCCGGTCGATTGTGGCTGATGAGATCCATTAAAAATTATCACAACATGATTGGACGGGGAGAAGAATGCTTTTCCCTCTTTGGCGTAACGATGTAATGCCCCATCGTAGTGCGGTTGTCGTTGGAACGTCTGAAAGGCACGAATTTTATTGTTAGCAGTCGTGGCTTCAAAGAATTGAACTGAATCGTCGCCGCGTTGATTAATGTCCAGATTGACGAAATAAAATCGAAACACTTTGCCTTGTGGTGCCTCCAATGTCCATTGACATTTAAGATCTTCAGGGTAATAATTGAAATGATTGTATTCGGGTGTCACGATGAAGCCGGCACGAGCATCCGAGTAAGTGCCCTTAGACACTTTATTCGTAGAACTAGCCGTCAAAGTTGTAGCTCTTGAATTGGTGTTGTTGTAAGTCAAACCGTATGGAGTATAGCACGCCGTGTATGGGTCGATTTCCAATCGATTAGTTCTGTCACCTGGCGAATTTGCACAATCAGGAAAGATTTGTCGATGTTTAGAAAACTATCATTACCTATACAAACTATGTGCCAAATTTAGAATGTGTCAATGATAAAAACTCTTACCGTTCGTATCTGGCAAATGGTTGCTGCTGTCAACATCTCGGTCAACTCGTATGTGTGCACTGTGAACGTAGCCGATGATGCCAGTCAAGCTCAACAATAGAAATATCAATCTAGAGTCCATAAGTCTAAAAATATAACAACTATAATTGATAAGGAATATAATAAAACATAATTATATTGTGAATATCGATAGGGGTTCAAGGCAACGAGAATCTCAACCAGACAAGTGGTTGCGCGCGCGCATTCACGGTAAGCGAGAAAGTGACAATTATAGCAGCACGTGAAAATGATCAGTGTGGCAGTTTTACAGTAAAATTTGTTCGAAATCAGCTGATTGGCTGGAAAGTTCTCTCGCTCGGTGGAGTCGGAAAGAACTACTAAAACACGAATCGGTTATTCTCAGTGATTTCTCCGAACATCAAATATTCTGTTCCATGAATCAATAAGTGAATTAGTCAATTGATGACAATCTTCAACAAACTTTATGGTCTATTTCTTCTTCATGGTGATGTTTTTTTCTAGTGAATTGATCTGTATCTCGGACAGTTGATTTTCAAGCTCGCTGATTGGTTTTCTTGGTGGTTTGTTTACTTTTAATTTGCTTATTAGATGCGACACTCAGATATGCACAACAACAGTAGCATTAGCAACAGATACTTATGTGATATTCCTGTAATACGAGTTTTTTGTTATGACTTGTAGCTTCGTTCAATGAAGATGAAGATGACAATTATAATTGCAGCACTATTCAGTGGCACTGATGTGCGATATGACACAAGATAGAGTGTTCAGCAATCACGGATCTCACTGCTGACATTGAGAAACTTAACCATAAATAACGAGAGATTTTTTGTTGTGCCTATTGTTGACACTGTCTTGTGATCTTGTGCATTCTTGATGTGTGTGTCCGTGTATCAACTACGGTGCTCGAGCAATGACGATCATTGATCATCGAAAATGATAGGAGGGACCCTAAATATCGATGCCTGTCATCGTCGCTCCAATCGATTGATGAAATGAAATGAAAGTTTGCAATACTTGTCGATCACTTAATGTTCTCTCTCTCTCTCGCTAATTGTGATCGATGATTTAAATAACGCATTTGCTTTTGTTTTTTGTGCGGCATTATGTTGTGTTCGTTCGAACCAATAAGCGAGCGATTTAGTGAATCAGAGAGTGAATCAAGAATCGAAAAGATCCGAATGTATTCGATACCAATTGTTTGATTGGAAGTCAATGTGATACGTAATACTAACGCACGCATTGACATTATCGACCATCATTGAATAGAAAATAGCTAAAATAATCATTAGCACACTACAGTGTTAGTGCGTAATACATAGAAAAAAAGTAGCAACAAAAAACATGATACAAGTACCACGGTGCAACGTGCGTCACGTAGTAATAATAAATGTGTGTGAATCTCTATCGATATGTTCTATCACATTCGTCGATTGAAGTGATGAATAATTCACGACATTATGTGATCACACAAGTTATTGTTATTATTCAGTCATAATGCTATGATCTGTTGAATATCCTGCTACGGCTACTAGAGTGTCGCAGACATAGTGTCCCGCTCGCAAGATGGTCCAGCCTGACAAAAGTCCAGCTTTGAGTTCGTCGGTTGTTGCGTTATGCAGAGTGAAATGGAATAAGAGCATTAGCAACGACCAATGTCGTTAGTCTCTAAAGAAATCATTCTCATTGTTATGAAGATAAAACAAAGAATCAGATGAAAACGATAATTGTCTTCTCTCGTTCGCTCCGGTTGATTTGTGCCCATTGTTTTTTTCTGTTCTTACGTATAATAACCATTAGTATTGGTGAACAAATATTGATAAGCGAAAATTGTCTAATTGCTCAATTGTTGACAACGGCAACTCCTCCTACATTTCTGTTGCAATATCTGTTAATTTAATTGAATATTTCGCATCGTTAGATATAGCTGTTGTTACGGTGGATTCTGTTCGCAAGAATTGGGAGAAAACGGGCGAGTCAATTTTGAGCCAAACGTTTGCCAGACCAAATTCTAATGCTATCTAACAATTGATTGCAATCAATTATTTGATTTCATACCTCTGAGCATCGACATCGACATAGACCAGTAGTCATAATCAGAAGTTTGTCACACAACTATTGATTATTGTCTGTCAAGCTCGGCAAAATTGTTAGCTCGTTAGCTTGCACTAGCTAATGACAAACAAACTCAAACGTAACGGTATCTCTGGATAATAATGAACAAAAACATTGGGCGCCTCACTTGAGCGGAATCGAACTGACTAAAAGACTGGAACGTTGCATCTCATTTCTCAGTGCTATTTCATCAATGACTAACAGTGATGACATGATCGTAGATCGTCATGTTCTGTTTCAAGCACGATAAGGCAAGCATGAAACATGAAAGGCTAATACAAAGATTATCGAATTTGTACGAGCTTTTGATCAATCGCACGATGTCAAATCAAACAATGACATCGACAAGCGTTTCGATAGTAGCTTCGCAGACGATGAAAACTACGACGGCGAAGGCAGCAACAATTGTGAATAGTTGGCGCAATCACAGTGATGTACAGAGTCAACGAGCCAAAGCTGAAGAGCGATTGCAAAGAGACAGACAGACAATCTTATCTTGGCCACCGATCGTGCTACTGAATCCATCGCGACTTATCCAGCTAAATAGACTTTATCATGTTTGCAACAAGCAATCAGTTCGTGGTAACTGTCGAGGCGTTTACATCATTCATTTGTTGCTACAGCAAACATAAAGCAACGTACAGATTTTCTAATTCAATCAGTTTGAGAAATAAAAATAGTCCTTTTAAAAATACAGTAAAACAACAGTAAGAGTTTATAGATCATTATATAACACTAATAAATTAGCCAACTAATTAGCGAGTCAACATGTCGAGCAGTGGAATAGCATCAAGCGGTCAACACGAAACAATCGAAGCTAAAATCGATAACACTGAGCAAGGACGAGCTCAATTAGACGAGCGACTTGTGCTGGTGTACAATAACAACTGCAACAGCGACAGTAACAACGAATCATCGTTTGATATAGACTATGATCTCACGCCGACGGCAGAGAATCAAACCTTTCATTACGATAGGTCGACAATTGAGATCAGGCCAATCATTGAGACAACGGCAACAGATGGCCATCAATATATTAGCACAAGCAACAACACAAGCAGTGGTAACAACTCCTTGGCCGATACTTATCTGATCAATAAAAATAAGAGTGATAACAATAGCTTAACAGAGGACGATCTATTTACAACTGTAGTTGCAGTTGGTAGCCCTCGAGATTCAACAAAATCAACTAACTACATCAACATAAACTCTACACGTACAGTGATAGCTGATGCAATCACAAGACCAACGACAAAAAGTTCAGTTGATGTGACAAAAATAGTTTTCAACGACAACAATAAAGATAGTGACGATTTGGTGCCAGAAGTGCACGAGGAGCCTTGCACTTTGATGAACCTACCTGACGCTATGTTTGAGTTGAACGATTTGCACGCTACCTCTACATCGAACGGTGGCATTGGGCATCATCACCACCAGCATCATCACGGCAAGCACTTGAATTATTATGGCAGCGATTTGAGTTCAGCGTACAGTTTTCATCCAACGCTGTACGCAGACTCAATAACGTTTGGTGGCGATTCGTCCTGTTACAGCACGCCGTGTGCCGTCAGCGCTAGCCAAGATCTAATGATGCACGGTTACGAACCGGCACTGGGCGCAGGGCCACCACTTATGTCAGCTTCTTCACCTTCTTCGAGCGCCTTGTCAACAGGGACGGGACGAACACTGGCCACACTATGTGCATCGGCGCCCACAAGTCTAACACCCATTGAACAATATCACAGCTCAAGCGCGTCGTCATCGTTTGTAGATCATTGTTTCGCAGCCTCGGCGTCATCGTTAGACAGTTGTCACAACGGCTCACTGATGACATTGGACACTTACATCAATGATAATTCTTGTCAGCAATACTATCAGCAACCACAATATTATCACTTACAGCCGCAACAACTGCAACAGCAACAACAACACTTGCACTCGGTTGGCCGATCATCAACATCATGTATTAATTCATGTCAAGACTTGTTGAATGCATCGTTCACTAGCCAACTATCGACCGCATCAACCAATTCCACGTTGTTAGATCCTGGCACACTCAGTTCACATATGCCCACCAAAATGACAATGCTGCAATCAGCGGCAGTCACGCGCAGCGCCAACCAGTTTTCAGTGTCGGCCTCATCATCAGCGTCGTCAGCATCGACGGCCACCACGACGTCCACAGCATCAGCAGCGTCAACTGTCGAGCAGCAACATTTGGATCATCACTCATCGTTCAACAGATCTGACGGCGGCAGTTCGATACAATCGGATTGTACGCACACGAACGAAGCCGATTATCACCCGTACACATGTCAATGGTTCGATTGTTATTTGAGTTTTATTGACATGCACGAGTTTGTGAGTATTCTACTTAATGAATCTTTTATTATTCGAATAGGAGCAACTGAAATATCAATTCTTCTCTGTGTATTCTGCCCTTTGCATTATAGGTCAAACATTTGGAAGAAGTGCATGTGAATAGCACGTCCGAATCCAAGCATAAATATTATTGCGCTTGGCAAAATTGTCGTCGCGCTGATCAACCTTTCAATGCTCGTTACAAGCTACTCATTCATATGCGCGTACACTCGGGTGAGAAACCATATCCATGTGAGGTGAGTAACATTTTACAAGTGCCAATCGTATTGGCAAATCTGCATTGTGTCATTCTAAATTAACAGTAAGTCACTCATTATCCCACTCTTGATAGCAAGATTCATGTAGGAAGAGTTTTTCGCGGTTGGAAAATCTCAAGATACACAACAGGAGTCACACGGGCGAGAAACCGTACTCTTGCAAGTACGACGGTTGTAACAAGGCCTTCACTAATTCATCGGATCGTATCAAGCACCACAAAACGCACGTTGACGCAGTAAGTACACTAGATAACCACCTCTTATAGGATATTTTCCATTTTCACTCTATGTATTTTTGTGCCAGAATCTGTATTGAAAAATCGCAACAAAATGTGACAGTTTTGTAGCAAGAGCTTGATTTGTTCTGATCCATAGGAAATGTGCGTGAGTTGCATGCGTGTGTGTGTGTGTGTGTGTGTGCGCACGGAGGTAAGGTTTGTTTTCAGTTGTTATTAGTTGACGAGTCAAGCAACACACAAGGTTGTTTGACGTAGCACACGGTGACACTTGAAATTGAACGCAAGTGAGCAACGAGCGTCAATTGATCCAATTTTAGCATATGAACAAATCAACCCCCGTCGACAATCAAACATCACGAGTTTAGTGTGATAGGATTGTAAGTTTGTGTCTACTTAACTTTTTGGCGGGCCAATCTATTGCACGACTTCACGCTGATTACTCTAACAGCAGCTACATGATACGTGGGCACACTATCAATCGCAATGATCATTGTTACAATGTTGTATAGATTCTGATATTCGATTAGATTGGTCGAACTTGAATATACTCATCGACAATTCTCACAATTTCGAATGATCTTCGAGCACTAAAAAGAAAGACTTTCAATCAATTGTGCAGTTTTATTAAATTAGCGTTCAAATGTTTAGTAACTTGCTCAGAGAGAGAGAGAGAGAGAGAGAGAGAGAGATTACTAATGTCGCACCTATCGCAATGTTGTCTATTACACAGTTACAGCATTGGTTTTTCCAATATATTTCGTGGATTGATCCCAATCTTATTGTATCATCAAAATCAATTGACACACACAATTGTTTTGACAAGGCAAATGCGACGTTCTAATTGCCTATAATGAATCTTGCCCACTGAGACACTTTGATGCATGCACATAATTAGAAACGATATCTCTTGACGATATCTCTTTTACTAACTAATGGCTCATTGATAACCCACGCATTCAACACTTTCTATTTAACATGGTAACATGTGATTCACACTTGTGGCCACACTTGACTAACTATCGATTGTTGCATTCTTGTTTATACCCCACACATGCCTACGATTACGAAAGAAACCATATGCCTGTGCACACACCAATTGCACTAAACGATACACGGATCCAAGTTCGCTGAGGAAACACTTGAAAGTGCATCGAGCCAAAGCCAACAACGCAAACAACAGTAATGGCAGCAACAAGGGACATGTAGGTGCACGATATCATTAGCGCCCCCGTCTCATCTAAAGTATTTTTTTATATTCTAGAAGTAAATATCAAGCTAACAACTGACTACATTTGTTCTCATTACTATTCTTTCCATTGTATTATCTACATCAAACTGTCCATAATTATAATTGACGTTGTTATTGATGTACATGTATTATTGCAATAGGCGGATGATAACTTGCTAAAAAGCTCTCAAGACTCGTTGCGTGAGTCAGATCAAGATCAGGTGCTATCATACTCATGGACTGGCGAATCGTTTGTAAAGAGAATCTACGGAAACAACAACAATGCTTATCATAATAAGAATAATTGGACAACTGCAACAGTAGATAACAGAGATGATGATTCTAACTTAAGCGATATTTACGATTACAACAACAACCATTCACGATTGGCGAGCTCATTCACATCCGGTTGTGCACCAATGTTCAACGCCAACAGCAACAATCATCACAGACGAGCCTCAATGTTTGAATTACCAAGTGTTTCGTTACAAAACAATCATTCGCTTTTTGTTGTGCCTCCATCTACGGATATCATGAACTCTACGAATTCAGTTCATCAAGACGGTCTACAGGTGGATACATTGTTGTAGATTAGAGCTTGAGACCGTTGATCTTGATAAACCATTTTTAATTTTGTTCTAGAGCATAGTCTTATTTCAGTTTTAATATAAAGACCAAACACTAATTGTTTGGTCGCCTGACGCCACAAACATGAGATATGAGTTGTCGGTGTTGTTAGTCGTCCTGGAATGGCCAATTTTGTTGCCGGTATCGATGAAAAATGTTAAATCGTGTATCAATTTTGAATGCCTGTCCAATGAGGCCAGTAAACGTTTCTTTTTCATTGAATAAATTCTGACTCTTGAGTCCCAACAAGCTATAGCGACTAGTTTCATGTCGGGTCGAATACGTATACAAGATACGCCAGCATTAACCAGTTCTATACGACAGATATCATAGTTGTCAGTTGCTATTACATTCGTTGTGTGATTCGTGTTATTCGAGAATAGCCTCATGAGATCATCAATAAAGAGCACTTGTTTGTGTGGTGAACCAATTACTGCGGCACCAGATTCTATAACAAAATCATAGCTGGATATGAAATCTTTGATTCCTAGATCAATACTTGCTTCAAGACTAACTGGCAATGGTAGGCATGATTGGGTTGTCTCGTCGAGTCCAATGTTATTAATTTTAGAGACACGAAACAAACAAAGAGTGCCATCTTCGTAAGCAACCAACATGTTGATTAGTGTCCGATTTTCGGATACAAAGAGTTTGATATCGAAACAATTGATTATCTTATTCTTTTGGTCTTCTTTAAGTTCAACTCTGACAGCGTTCCCTGAGGCGATAGTTTTCACTTGCTTGTCGATCACTCGCACAGTCACATATGATTCACTAATGATGGATGGCATGGCCACGACACATAATCCTAATGAGGGCTGAGACAAGGTGTCACCTTTGGCGAATGATAGATCGGAAGTGGGCAGAGAGATTCTTTCTTGAATACTGTATTCTTCATGATTGCTCGTGACAGTCATCTCGAACACTCGCAATGAACCCGAGCGATATTGACTGGCGAACATAAAGTTACCACAATCCAATGACGATACGAATTCAGGTGGGAACATTTCCAATAGTCTTAGTATTTTTCCATGCTTATATTGACTGAATTTAGCAACATGTCGTCTCTGAATAAGATCCCACACGATAATGTTGCCTAATTCGTCGCCAGAAATCATAAGAGGTCGGTTCATGAGGTGAAAAGCATGAATAGCAGTGACTTGAGCCTCATGTGCTCGCAATGTAAATACTGGTAATGGAGCCTTTTGGCAGGCCATTATTGTCTTATGAAGTTGATGGAACTTGAGAAAGTCCTCTGGTATAAAGATATCATCAACCCACTGTAGATAAGTGAATTTAATAATAAATTTTTCATTTTCTATCAAAGTTATAAAAGTTTATTGGAACCGCTAGGTACGATGGTTAGCGAATGGTGTTGCAGTCCACGCACGCTCCTGCCCGTCCGAGACGCGGATCGCATTAAAATTTGCAAATATTAACTGCAGGAATGGATTTTTGCACGAATGCGTGCGTCACAGCTGTGCGGTCGCGTCAATCTGATTATTCCAGACGCAATGTGAATTTGCAGAGTGAGGTCAGGTCATTATGATCTTTCATGAACTAAGATAACTATATTATTATGCTACTTCTAAATTAAAGCAATTCGATATAATTTGTGTTCGCTATGAGTGAGTCTACCCAAGAGCAGACACGCAAACGTCGTCGATGGGACCAACCGGCTCAAGATGAGACAACAACTCAAACAAATGGGTCCACAGGAATTGTGAGTGCCGCCTCAACTGTGCCCACTACTTCAGCTATACCTTCACCTCTCGGACCGCCAGCTCCTCCTCCACCCAAGCGTCGCTCAAGATGGGACGAAACTCCAGGTCCGTTGGTGGCAATGACACCGGCTCACATGGCGCTAACCAACACACCCTTGATCAACTCGAACGTCCCCATTGGAGGCCTTGTGCCAATGGGCGCTGCCACACCAATTGGGACACCGGCCATGGTTATGGCCACTCCGGTGCCCGGTCACATGATCCCTATGACACCTGAAGTGGTTCAAGCGCTTCGTCAGGAACGAGAGATCGATGAGAGAAATCGTCCTCTGAGCGACGAAGAACTCGATAGCATCTTTTTCAACACTCTCGGTGATAGAGCAAAGGATTATAAGATCGTGACACCCCCTGAAGATTACAAACCTATTAGAACACCTGCACGTAAATTACTTCCCACCGCTACACCTTTGGCTATTGCCGGAGCAGGAGCATCCCTCATGACACCCGCGCCAGCTGGCGGCTTCTTTGTACAGCCTGATGAAGCTTACACAACCTCATCTCAAAAGATTCCAAACTTAGAGCCCAAAGATTTGCCACCTATGAAACCTGAAGATCTTCAATACTTTGACAAATTGCTTACCGAAGTTGATGAAAAGGAACTATCTGCCGAAGAGCAACGAGATCGTAAAATCATGAGATTGTTATTTAAGATTAAGAATGGTTCACCTATGATGCGAAAAGCAGCGTTGCGTCAAATCACCGATAAAGCCCGCGAGTTTGGTGCCGAACCTCTGTTCAAGCAAATACTTCCCTTACTTATGTCACCCGCTTTAGAAGACCAAGAGCGTCACTTGATGGTCAAAGTGATAGACAGGATTATGTACAAATTGGACGATCTTGTGCGACCGTATGTAAAAAAGATTCTTGTTGTGATTGAGCCCTTACTTATTGACGAAGACTATTACGCGCGCGTGGAGGGACGCGAGATCATATCTAATTTGGCCAAAGCTGCTGGATTGGCCACAATGATATCAACGATGCGCCCTGACATTGACAACATAGACGAATACGTGAGAAACACTACGGCACGTGCTTTCGCCGTGGTGGCTTCGGCGCTTGGTATTTCGTCCTTGTTACCCTTTCTCGAGGCCGTTTGTCGTAGTAGAAAGTCATGGCAAGCCAGGCATACAGGTATCAAAATAATACAACAAATCGCATTCCTAATGGGCTGTGCCGTTTTACCTTATACAGCTAGTTTGGTAAAGACCATAGCGCACGGACTCAACGACGAACAACAAAAAGTCAAAACAATGACTGCCTTGGCAATAGCAGCATTAGCCGAATCATCAGCTCCTTATGGAATCGAATCTTTCGACATCATCATTAGACCACTATTTGACGGAATCAAAGTATTACATGGCAAACCGTTGGCTGCTTTCCTCAAGGCCGTTGGGCACTTGATAACGTTGATGGAACCTGAAGATTCTGATTTCTACACGCGCCAAATAGAGAAAATATTATTGAGGGAATTCGCATCGCCCGATGAAGAGATGAAAAAGATTGTGCTTAAAGTTGTTAAGCAGTGTTGCAGCAAAGACGGAGTTGAGCCTAAATATATCAAAGAAAAGATATTGCCCGATTTTTTCAAACACTTTTGGACACCCAAGATGGCCATGGATAAGCGTAACTATCGTCAGTTAGTTGACACCACCGTGGAAATTGCCAATCGTGTTGGAGCGGGAGAAATTGTCGTAATGATTGTCAATGATTTGGTGTCCAAAAACGAGCAGCACCGCAACATGGCCATGGAAACTATCGAGAAAGTGCTAACCAATTTAGGGGCCTCGGAGATTGATGAAAGGCTTGAGAAGAAGTTAATGGACGGAATCATTTATGCCTTTCAAGAGCAGACTGCCGACGATCATGTCATGTTGAGTGGGTTCGGTGCAGTAGTCAATGCACTAGGCAAGCGTATCACGCCATATTTACCAGAAATCAAAGGAGTCATTGAGTTTAGACTTGGCAACGCTGCCGCTAAAATTCGCCAACAAGCAGCCGATTTTATGAGCCGAGTTGCGGCTGTCATGAAAGATTGTGACCGAGAAGACATGCTCAAAGAGATGGGCAAACGATTTTACGAGAACTTGGGCGAAGAGTATCCCGAAGTTCTCGGTTCCATATTAGGCGCACTGAAAGCTATTGTCAGCGTGATAGGTATGGAAAAAATGGATCCGCCCATCAGAGATTTGTTGCCTCGCCTCACTCCCATATTGAAGAATCGTCACGAAAAAGTCCAAGAAAATTGCATTGATCTTGTCGGTCGTATTGCCGATCGTGGCGCTGAGTACGTTTCGGCGCGCGAATGGATGCGCATCTGTTTTGAGTTGTTAGAATTGCTCAAGGCACACAAGAAGGCTATACGCCGTGCAACAGTCAATACGTTCGGATACATTGCCAAGGCAATTGGTACACACGATGTGCTAGCTACATTGTTGAACAATCTCAGAGTGCAAGAGCGCCAGAATCGTGTATGCACTACAGTGGCGATTGCTATTGTTGCCGAGACGTGTGGAACGTTCGCGGTGTTGGCTGCCTTGATGAACGAATATCGGGTGCCTGAATTGAACGTCCAAAATGGTGTTCTCAAATCGCTCTCGTTTTTGTTCCAATACATCGGCGAGATGGGCAAGGACTACATTTATGCGGTGACCCCGTTGTTGGAGGATGCTCTGGTTGATCGTGATTTGGTGCACAGACAAACGGCCTTGTCTGCGATCCAGCACATGGCACTTGGCGTGTTCGGTTATGGTTGCGAGGATGCCTTGACACATCTATTGAATTACGTATGGCCCAACATTTTCGAAACTTCGCCTCATTTAGTACAAGCTTTTATGGGCACGGTTGAAGCGCTTCGTTTAGCGCTAGGACCCATGAGACTGTTGCAATACGTTTTGCAAGGACTCTTTCATCCGGCGCGCAAGGTTCGTGACGTCTACTGGAGAGTATACAACACATTGTACATTGGTAGCCAAGACGCCCTGGTGGCGGCATATCCTCGTTTGCCCGACGACGAGGACACTACTTATGCTCGCCATGAGCTTGACTACGTTTTTTAGTGGTTTTGCTATTGTTGTCATCATTGTCGTCGGACGAAACTTGTTTTAAACCATTGAAACAAGTGATCTAAATCTTCGTTAAGATTAAACTTGTAAATAAATTATGAAACTGTTTGTAAAACTTTGAGAGAAACACCATAATCATCTTTGGTCTTGTTTTCGTGATATTTATGATCAGACAATCTCCCATCAAGGGGCAGTAGAGCAGATTCCAAGGAAACTTATGAAATGTACCTGCTTTAATAAATTTAACAATCTCATGACACAATCACAATTGTGTGTAAACGTGATTATTGTTGTTGTGCTCATGATTAGTTGTTGATACTGATTAGCCAGCTCAGGTAAGCTGGACTGTCACTAGATGCTCAATATCAGGGTGACTTTGGTCTGAGATCAGCATTCAGAGCATGTGAGCTTGGGTGGAAATGTCGGTGTGTCGGTTACGCTTGAGTTTGTGAGGTGTTAATTCGACGCCAAAAGTGAACCCGAGCTGTGTGTTCCTGATGGGCGTACTATAGTTTGAGATCGCTTGGTCGCTTTCGCTGATGGCCTCGCTTTTGATACCGCGCTGATCGCTACGTGGTGAGCACGATTTTGCGTCTCGGTGTCGGCGCCATCGTTTAAACCATGTCGAGATGGCCACAATGGGTATAGCCGACACTGACGAGAACGCCAATGCCCAGCCGGCTATGACTGACCATAACGGAAAAGTATAATTACGATAGACAGGTGTTGTCGCCGAAAAGAACGACATGAGAATAACAATCTGTGTGTAGAAAATTGTTGCTGGTTACATTCTACTGATGGGTTTGTTTGAATATAAGTAATGTTTGATGTTAGAACTTACGGCTAAAAATAATGGCGATACATATTTCCAGCAAATGATGTAAAACAATTGCGGCTTTCTTCCTAACATTGATTCAATATTTGGTATAAATTTGTCCAGACCATAACAATATACAACACCAATCGCTTCGAATAGTGCCGAGAACAGTAACGATACTCCGGCCGCATACACGTCAAACCAAAACATTGTATAGGCTCCGCCCTTATATAACAATGACAGTAACGAATGATACAATATGAATTACAAAATCGAAAGAATAAATCAAGCAAGGTTAATAGGCTAGATTCACCTCGAACTTACCTGAGTGCAACTAATCAAGGCGGGCAAGAACGACGATACAATGACAACGGCCGTTAGTTGACCACGCGACAAACGACGGAAAAACTTGAATTCATCCTCGAGTCCTGTAATAACGGCCTCTAAGCCTCCCATCTGTGTGAATGTTTCTTGCGTGATTAGTTTCAACAGCTCATAGGCTTCTGGATCATAGTAAATTTATTGAGTGAGTCTTTATATCTTACCGCAGAATCGATACCCAATAACAAGAGCATGATGAAAAATAAAATCGACCACATTTGAGACCATGGCAACGTTGTGAGAGCCTCAGGATAGACTTCAAACACAAGACTGTAGCCTTCAGTGGCGACTTTGTCAATTTCTAAACCCAAATTTGTGGCCATATACCCGAGATAAACAAAAACAACTAGACCTGAATAAACTGATGTCAGAGCATTAACGGCCGACGTCACTAAGCAATCTCTGAAGAATATTGAACGAACGGAAGAGATCAAACGACGATGACGAGAAAGTTAATAGGAAGATAACAGGCTGTAGATCGATAGTATATGGACATAAAAAAGTCATGATTTTCAAGACGAGAATATTTACCTGTAACAATCGTTGGTGTGACTGTTGAACGAAGCATAAGTTAAATGGACACCAAAACCGACACCGATCGAATAGAATACTTGGCTGGCCGCATCGACCCACACTTGAGGCTCGAGTAGTTTCTCAAGCTTTGGCGACAAATAATAATGGATGCCCATTTGTGCGCCGGGCAAAAACAATCCCCTGACAAGCAAAATAGTGAGAATGACATAAGGAGCTGTGGCGGTGACCCAAACGACCTGTGTAACAATGACATTCGAAAGTAAAAGTAACTCATTAGAATTCAGAATTTAAAATTGTGCCAGCTTTTGATTCATTTCAAACCAATTGAGATTTGCTCACAGGTATCGTCCATATATGATCGATAATTACCTTTCCGGAAGTTTCAAGGCCACGAAAGAGCGAAAAATAGTGCAACAAATAAACAGCGATCGTGCAGAGAACGAGCTCGGGACGCAGGTAACCCATATTTTCCAGGCCAGTCGACTGGTCCAATTGAAGGAGTTCGTTGACGAAAAATTCACTAGCCGGCGATGTGATGTTGGTGGTATTGTACTTGAGTGCTTTACACTCTTTGATTTCGAGGTTGAACGCCGAACAAGAGGTATTGAGTTGCCTAATTGATAGACACGTGTCTCTGTTCCATGGATGATCGCATTCCTCCCATGGCATTTTGCCCGCTTATCAATACAATAAGCAACAAAAACAACGATAGGATCGTGATTAATTATCAATCCTTCGACATTATATCTAAGAGGATGAGTAATGTGCGAATGAACTTACGAGAAATGGCACTCTTATAAATGAAATAAACCGACCAAGCGATGAGTACATTGTAATAAAACGAAACATACCACGACACTAATATACTACAATAGCCAACACCTTTCATTGAGGGGCAGATTTTGTTCCACACGGTGATTGGTCCTTTTTTCACGTACTGACCAAGCAAGAGTTCCAGGAAAAAGAGAGGAATTCCACCGAAGATAAGCATCGTTATGTACGGAATCAGAAAGACACCGCCTCCGTTTTTGTAGCACAAATATGGGAAGCGCCAGATGTTGGCCAAATCAACAGCAAAGCCGATGATTGACAACAGAAAGTCCATTTTTTTGTCCCAACGAACGCGCCCTTCTGGGTGTCCTTTAGACATGATCGTGCTAGCTATTGAGGCTGATGTTGCGGTCGTGGGTGACGACGCTGACGACGCCGAGGCGGACGATGCCGACGACGATGACACAGACGATGAGGCCGATGACAACGACGCACCTTTGTCGAACTTGCTGCTCTTGTTACTTTTGGACGGCATCGGTGGCACCATGGCCACGGTGCCTATGGTGGCATTGGTGCCACCTGTGGTCGTCACTGTAGTCAATGTTGCTACTGCTGCTGCTGCTGCTGTTTTCTCCGTCGCTGTTGTCGTGTTTGCAGGTTGTGTTTGATTATCGGTACTGTCATTTTTCGTCCCTTGATAATTAGTAAATAACTGTGAGTGTTTGTGCTGCTGAGCAACTTGAGTTTGCACTGGCTTGCCTCTAAGATTATTTTGCTTGTTGCTGCTGGTTGTATCAAGTGTCTTAGCGTGTTGTTGCTGATTGTTAATTGCCTGATTTCTATCAATATTGTTATTTTCATTTTTTTTGTTGTTGGCCATCATCTCATCGTTTGTCATGCCAATGATGCGTTGTCTGGCCAACAGAGTGGTGTCATTTTCACTTACACAACCTCTTCGACACGCTGCAGCGGTATCACGTGCCTGTGCATAACGACGATGATATTGGATCTCTTGCTCAACCTCAATGCTTTCATGATCTTTTAACGATGATTTGTTGCTGTTGCTGTTTCTGTTTGCACAAATCATTGCATTATCGTCGCCGTCTTGATCAATCGCCACTTGATGTCGATAGTGGGAAGGACTATACGTTTCTTTCTGTTGCTGCTGTTTATGTTGCCCTAAATTGTTAATCGAACATCTTTGGCTATTGTTGCTGTTATTGTTGTTGTTGCTCGATGTTCGATTGATTGGCGGGCAACCGGAAGTCATAGACGACAGATTTGTTGACTGCTGCTGTTGTTGTTGTTGCTGCTGCTGTTGTTGACGACTGGACGATGCGCCACTGGACGGTAAGCTAAACATCTGGCCGACGACCGATTTGAGATGTTCAATCGAGGCGCCGTCTAATCGTCGACTCATTTCGCTTTCGATAGTTGAACGTTGATACTTTAATTCAGACTATATAATGACAAGATGTAATTTGAAGTGGTTTAATACTGTAGCACAGCATTGTTTAGAGCTTGGATAAAAAATTGTCATCGTTATGCTAATAGAAATCTAATAGCAGAGTTTTGTTGATACTTGTTATCGAATGGCTGTCATCACTGCTGTTGTTGCTGAGGTTGGTTTTAACATTCGATAGAGCGTTTGAAATGTTGAAGTGAAGTTAATAAAAGGTGCACTTTAATCGTCGTTAATACACCTCATTGACAACTAACTATTACATATAAATATACAGTGAGTTGCAGCCCGGCCAACGGTGGATAAAAAATTATTCAAATTGTCACTAATCGGATTATCTAGCTGATGTTCATTCATGTCTGCCGTTGCTGTGCATTGCACTCCGTACTCAAGTGATGAGTAAGTTCTGACTAGACATTTGTGTTTAAATTTTACTATTTGTATTTTAGTTTGAATTAATACTTGAATAAGGAGAATTTTTTTATACACAAACACACGCACACAGGCAGACACACGTACACCAAGTATGAGTGAAAAATGATATCACTAAGTATGCAACTTGACAATTATAATTACAACTTGCTTGTTCATTATTAACTTGCTGACTTTGGGGCTGTGATGTTTCAACCATTCGACTGTCATGTTATGCGTTCTCACCAACATGATATCGAGTTTGGCGCCAAAACAGTCGATCGAACAAAACTGCTGGCTGCAAGTATTAACCCTCGCTTCTGAAAACAGTTTTTCTTTTCTTCGTCTAGTGAGGTGGTGTTACTGACAACAGCCATTGTGGTCCCATAACAATGGCAACAGCCACAGTGGCAGCCGATTATCATCATCATCATCATCAGTGTGTGTATGTGTGTGCGTGCGTGTGTTTGTCAAGTAGTCAACTAGTTTAGCGGTTTCCGATCACAAGAACACACACACCCGACCTCTTTGTCAGTGTCAAGCTTACTCGATACGGTCGTATGAGTTAGACGAAGAGTTATCAATAAACGTACGGCGTGAAGGTGATTATACAGACTCGAACGAACACACGCTCTGCACGAAGGCGCATTCCACAATGAGCGCAAGCATTGAGCTCGATGCGCTGATGTTATGATAGAGCTTATGATATTGGCGGCCACCAGGACCACCATTAATACGCCCAGTCGGTGCACGCTACGCTCTATGGCAGCTCCACGATGCAATAGCTATATCCCATCCAAGAGGGGCCTTCAAAGTGTGGGACACACACACACACACACACGCATACAAACATTGGCTCCCTGGCTAGAGCACACTTTAGACAAGCGAAATCATTCGTTGAACACACGCAGCACTTCTATGCGACTCTCTGTCAATGGAGATTGCAATAGAGAGATAGTTGGATCTCACATTGGAATTCAATATGACGATCGACCGACAAAAGACTACTGGCTAACTGACCCTTGTTGTTCCCCTCTATTAGGTAGTAAGCAACACACATGAGTGTGATCATCAGCACACTTGTCTACATGAATGAAGCCTGTACAACGAGAGGGCTGCTGCTTTCGATGTCGTTCACGAGTTTGTGTGGGTGTGCACTGAATGAAACGAGAGTCGACTGAATTTGGGCCCAAAACTCAAGTTGACTCGAGTTGACAAATGAAAATCAATCTAACACAGCCGCCACTAACCAGCAGCCGTTTAGTGAGACAGACAAAAAGTTTGTCCACTCTATTGTTGAGCAAACTCAACACTCAACTATACACATTGAACACACAATGAAATCTTGACCATCAGTACTATGAGCAGCAGCGACGGCAGTTAACAGCAACAGCAACAACAATAAGCCAACGTTGGAACAAATAGTGTATGATTCAGAAAGAAGGTGACGCACGCAAGCATGCACTCGAGTACGCCAAGAAGCAAGTATTTATCATTCAGTCGGAAGCAATGTGTGTGACATAGAGTGTCCGGCAGTGGGTCATCAACATTCATCATTGCTGACATCATTCTCTCTATCAACGACCTATACTATACTATTTCGCCAGACGATACGAATTTCCTTGCACCACCAAGCTTACAGTTCATTGGCTTATGGCTGGAAATCAACTAAGTCTAGTGTTCGATTAAACATTCAGCTATGGGCGTCCCCCACAATTTGCACAAATAAAGCAGTTAAAGTTTAATTATAATACAAATGGGTTAGAGGTTCTGCAAGTTTCTCCTCTTCCTCTTCTTTTGCTTTCAGGTGAAAATTTGATTGACCCTGAATGCTTGTACTTAACGAAGATTTGAGTATTTTGCATTGCAAGTATTATGTTGAAGAGTAAGAAAGGAAAGATAATGAATAACGAATCAAAGCTTAAGATAATATTTGTGTCGATCCATCCCTTGTGTGTCCAATGTGTGTGTGTGTGTGTGTGTGTGTGTGTGTGTTCAATGGTCGGCCGTATTCATAAATTGACGAATCTGAAGTGATGTGTGCTTGAATCATCCAAATATACTCTGCTTGTTCGAGAGTGAAGTTGTTTAGGTTGTAGCAAAGAAGAAGAGAAAGAAGATTAATTGAGTTGTCCACGCAACTTTTGAATCAAAAATAAAGTGATAACTGAACGAACGAAACATGAGTCAATCTATAAGTTAGCAAGTTAAGCTAACGGTTGCTATGCTCATTCGCAGTCTCGCGTGCTTCACAGGTATGTTAGGCCTGTGACGGTGTGTTACGGTGACCTTGACCAATACTGACTGACTAGCTGCTTTCAATGATTATCTTCAAAAATAACTGTTGCCCGTGGAATTTGAAGTGCTTGTTTGTACAGGTAGCTGACACATGCTCATGTACAGACATAGCTCATGTACATATGAGCTACGTACATTGCCGATTAATTTGTTTTAATATCGAGATTCTTATCGCTATTTGTCGCCGCGATCTTATTTCTACACGAACATCAATAGAGATCAAGTTGAATCTGTAGGAGGACGAGCGAGTGTAACATCTAATTCATCTCATGGCCAATAAGTCATGATTGAATTGCATCAGCTCTAAAAACATCCATACTGACGTATGAGGTGCTGCAAATTGGAGAGCCGTGTGTTTCGAAAATTGGAACATTGAATGCATTGATCGCTATGGCTCATAGCGATCACCACTCCAAGTTGCAAAATACAGTTGTGGAAGCTGTGATACAAGTTCAGGTAAACAAACAAATGCCTATCGAGTGCTGCAGTGAAAGAAAGCTCTGCAGTGCTGCTGCCGGTGACGCGACGCATGGAGAATTCATGATGGATTCACATGAATCAAGTGCAGTTTGGACGACTTGTTTGACGTTGAATGGTACCTATTTGTGGATAACTTTCTCTCTCACTTAGTTTGTGCAGTGAGAGAAACTATGAAAGAAACTGCCATGAGGGAACAAATCACTCATAGTTTTAATGTGGCGACAATGTTGTGTTGCTGGACACACAGTTTATTATTTATTTTCTCTCAGTTCAGTTTAGTTTAGTTTGGTTCAATTTAGTTTAGTTTAGGATTCTTTCCATCGTATCGCATTTGCTCACTCAAAATATTAGATTGAGTCGCTCTAATTAGTAACGTTGTTGCTGTTGTTGCTTCAAGTTGCGCTGCGCCATAGTAACTTTCATAGAACACCACATTGCTTATGGTTGCTCTGTAATTATAAGCAAAATGGGCTTCTAATATCAGAGCTCAACAATATCTCTGACTAGCTAGCTAGCGAATATAATCTCAATTGACAGGACAGCGTGATCTTGCACAAGTTGTCAATGATGATTGAACGGACGCAAACTATTTGTTCGTTCATTATCCATCTGCTGTCGCTAGTACTTTGTGACAACAACAGCGACAGTATTTACTGATGACAAGGGAACTGACGGTGTGACTAACCACGGCATGACTACAGAGTCAATAGTACAGTAGCATAAAATATGCAGCCATCGCATCATTTGTAATATAAACAATGATGAAAACAGTACCAGATCTAAGAGCAACAATGAGCGTCAGTGGTAGCCGGCAGCCAGACGGCTCTGGAATTATAGCGGTGTCGCCGAATGCCAGCATTCATGAACGTTTGCTGGCCTCAGGTGCTCAACCATTGATTGGTTTGGCCAGTCCTTGTGTATCGCCGGTATCATCTCAATCACAATCACAGTCACAATTACCTACTACAAGTGGTGCAGCTGCATCGTCCAAATATACAACTATGATACCGAATCGTAGCTCATATACACCTGAGTCAGTACAACGACAGCAGCAGCAGCCTCTATCCAATACAGTAATCAATGGAAATCCGAACAATAAAAGTCGCGATACCGATATTAGGTCAATCTTAAAATCTCGAACACCTAGCATTGCCGACAGCGACCATCATCATCATCATCATCAGTACCAGTATCGATACGACAACGGCGACGACAACGATCACCACTTGCGTCACAATCTGTTAGCTTCACCCGCACCGACAGCGTTCGCCAACTCATCAGCCAGCTATCAACATGACTATTGGTTTCAGCAGCAACAAACAGAGCAGCAACGAATAGAATCGTCATGCAAATCAATGTTTCTTAACGTCAGCCAAACGCCGACCTTAGATGCAGCCGTTCAAACTGGCTGTCAATATTCTAATGTACAGGCGCAGCAACCAAGGCAGCAGCACCAAGCGTCTCGCCGTTCACCATCGCATCCTCACTTTGCCCATAATCAAGAGCAGCTCGACGAGCACGTTGATCAATCAGATATTGTGTGCGATATGAACCTCAATGGACCCTTCTCTGGTCACCACAATGAACGACAATCTGAAAACTTGCCCGCAACATTTGTTGAGGCCGACAATCGTTACCATCGCTATCGAAGAAATCATCACCTCGACTCCGCAGCGGACAATAACAATATTGACACAACAGCAGAAACACAAACAATTAAAAAACATCCCATCGATGATAAAGAATCTACTGCATCGGTGCACGTGTATCGATGTTGTGGCCTTACGTACAAGATGCGACGTCCGTTGAGAGTGTTCAAAATACTCTTTTTTTTATTTAATGCATTAGTTTTTGTGCTCGGAGTTGCCATTATGGGTATGGGCTTGTGGTATCGCATTGACCCGAAAGTCTACGAAATACACAAATACATGGAAACGAAAAATTTCACTATAGCTGGTTGGATCATGCTGTTCGGCGGCTTCGCGGTGATCATTATGACAATGGTGGGCCATGTCGGTGTGGCCGGACAACGTAAGGGTATTATTGGCTTCTATGCTTTAATCATGACCGTGGTTACCATTCTGTTTGTCGCTTGCCTCGTGCTAGTCACAGTGTATGGTTTTGGTGAGTCGTTGGAACGATTCGCCACCAAAGAAGTGCTCGAACAAATTCAACAAAAACCATTCAGTGATCGAGCAGCACAATTTCTAGATTTTCTTCAAGTTAAGGTGAGTTAAAAGGTCATAAACCTCAACATCAACATTTGTGCTAAAAATCATCAACAACTCAACCTTCATTCGAATATCATAGATGAAATGCTGTGGTGCCATCTCGTCTAACGATTACCTTAGGTTTGGCATGAACGCACCCATAAGTTGCTACGCTAACAATCGCAATTATATCATCTCACCCGTAAGTAGGATTTTTTTAAAAGCACTCGATTATGTCAAAATTATAATCAACTCGAATGCAAAATCTAATGTTTCAAGTTCAATCGTTATAACAGGGATGCGGTCGAGCGTTTAGGAATCTATTCGATATCCGGGGTGGCTTAGCGGCCGGATTTTGCGCAGCGGCCATTTTGTGCCAGTTAGCTACAATTATCATATGTGTGATAATGTATTGTCTCATAATACACTCAGGTCCATGAGACTTGCGAAAACATCTATTTCACTGGTGTTGATTATTTTATCTTTCAGCCATAGGCAGTTGTGACACATGAATCACAATAATTAAACACAGTCTAGAGTAAGCCTTGATTAACAGATGATTAGGAGATTCCGCGACGTTGGCGTTTGCGCTTGGCCAATTCTTCGTAAGCCGCCGTTCGCTTGAATCGTCTATCAGAAGGATCAATATTGTACAAATGTGATTCATAGACAGCAGAGAATCGTTCATCATCAGGGTTGAATGCGAAATTTTCGTTCTCAGCCGCATCGCTTGTTTTGCCATACTTGTTTTTCTTCTTTCTCTTGTCTTTCTTTGACTTTTCTTCGCCGGTGATACGACGATAGTTGAAGTGTTTACGCTCTGTTTCACCCTCATTGGTCTCCATAACCATGAGATCCAAAATTGGGTCCGCAGGCTCTTCGCCTTTCCTGGTCCGCTTGTTGCGATAACGTTTCTTTTTACGTTTGCTTGAGTCGTCATCGCTTTCGAGCGGATCATCAATGATTTCAGCGCCTTGTTCCTGCTGATGACTATCGCTGCAACAGTCGTGGTCAGAATCGTCCGCCGACGATGATTGAGATTCATCGTCGTGATCACCTTTGTTGTAGCCACTTGTTTCATCATCTGACGACAGTGCATTGATAATGAACGATTGATTCTTCTCACTATGAGACTCTTGTCCGTTCAATCCATCATCCCATTCTATTTCCACGCCAACTTTGTCACGTTTGCGTTGCTCAGCTTCCACATCTTCGAGTAATTTTCTATACTTAGCTATTCTCGAATTCTGACCATTATTTTCAGAAACGTCTTCGTCGGAATCGGTGTGCTGTGAGGATGCAGAATCTGAATCAGTTTCAGATGCCAAATAAGCATCGAGATCATCCTTTTCGAGCTCTTCTTGCGTATATGATTTGCGTAACTTGCCGAGACGCTTAGGGTCGGTTTCATCCCAGGTGAGTCGCACCTTCGATTGTTGCAATGCTGTTGTGATAAATTGAGGCGCTTGGTAAGAGACTAAATCAGGCATGCTATTACATTCACTATGTAGCTGTTCATTATCAAAAGTCATGTCTTCCGGTATGAATCGTAAATCGAGCGCCGACGAGCTACCTTCATATTCCATACCGTCTAGTTCATTGTAGACATGATTGGCATCTTCTGGTGTATCGAATTCTACAACAGCATAATAATATTTCAAGCGGCTGATTTGATATTTACGGATACGCTTGGCGACTTCTACAGGTATATTATCAATATCTTCTTCATCTTCGTAATGATTGATCGCCAGAACATGTTCGGCATCACGATGCTGACGATGACGGCGACGACCACGCTTTCCGTTACTTTGATCGTCATGATCTGATGCTTCATCGTCGCTTGTATAGGAATCATCTTTTACATCTTCATCTTCGTTTTCTTCGTCGTCTTCTTTTTCTTCTTCTTTGATAGAAGACAAGCCGACGATTTCAGTCGGACCGTGAAGTTCCTCTTCTTTGAGACGCTCGCGACCGAAATCTGAGAGATATATTCTGAGACTCTTGGGCGTATGGAAAGAATTAACCACAACAAATAAATCGGTGGCACTAAGTCTGTCCCAGTCAACGTTACAAATGGCAATTCGGTGCGTCGCTTGTTCGGCCCGGGGCGCATCTTTGTCGAGATCATTCCAATCAGGATCGAGGTAAGGCTCGGGTTCTTCGTCCGATGATTCAGGCTCGTCCGATGATGATGAGGAAACTTCGGATGACTCATCATCAGCATCCTCTTCATTTTGGCCACTCTCAGGTTGCTCGTCTTTATCACTTCTTTTAACAGAATCACGTTGGCGACGCGCAAGTTTCTTCTCCTCTTGATTGGTTGTTGTTTCGATTGCATCGTCATCATGTTCATCGTCGACGTCATAGTACTTTTTTAAGTCATCGCCGGTAGACTTGTCGATCACACGACCGCGCTTATCACGCTTGTATTGCAATGTGAACCTTTCATCTGTGAACATGGACTGGAACCGTTCGTCAATCTTAACTTTGCGCTGTTGTTTACGTAATGATCTGAAGCGCGGATCGCTCGCCAAATGCTTGAATCGATCATCGTCCTCCATTTTTTCGATAAATAAAGTAGCAGGTGTGCACCGCCAATGCAACAATCACAATAATGATAATGATAATAGTATTAACAGCGTCCAACAATCATTAATAACATCAAATCACGTGGAATGATTGTTGATCTGGTTGCTGCTTTATCGTGTTTGCGACCAAAACGAAGACATGCCTCTGTGCGTTGGAAATTCGCCTCTCGCGAGGTGGCGCCAGATTCAAACAAATCCCAGATTGCTGAGCTTGCGCAATGCCAACTTTGTGATCACATGTTTGTTTATGTGTTCCGTTTGATCAGTAGGTTTACCCATTGATAACCGAATAACTGACTTCATTCACAAGATGACATTATAATTCAGCTATATTTTGAATCTAAATATATATCAGGTCAAATCATCACATCATGACGTATCAAGGTGCATCATTGAAACACATCACCTTGAGGCCACTCATAAATTTAGTTCACCGACGTGGAATGCCAGTTAATGTGCCACCAACTGCCACAGGAAAAAGAAGATTCCGATTGCCCGTCGAGACTGACCCTCACAAATTGGTCAACTATGTGTGTGGACTAAATTACAAAAAAGACCAGCCACCAATCAAACTCGGATCTGATTCAGATTATCCCGAATGGTTGTGGAGCCTGCGTTTGGACGCCCCAAAGCCGAGCTGGGAACTTGAACGAGGCACCAAAGAATACTACGAAAGGTTGGCCCTAGAGGGTAAAGAGCGTGCCAATCAACTCGCCAAGCGTCAAAAGAAACCAATCAAAGTTGTCGGAGAGCAATACCTCAGACAAATGGAATGGCTGCACCACATAAGATTTCGTGCCCTCGCTTACCTCGATGAGGATTACAGCGTCGAGGCCGATAAAATCGAAAACGAATGGAATCGAGACAATATTAGACAGTTCCACACTAAGAGCGAATTTTATTTACCGCCCCAACCAGGTAAGATTGTCTACAAGGACAAGCTACCAAACAATCTCAAGTACCGCAATATAGCGCCACGCGACCCTAGCCAATGCAATCATCGGGTATGGCTGAAACCTTATACATATAAGAGCTCTGTGTCATGGCCGAGTTGATTCATCATAACAGAGATGAAATGCCAGCTCTCGTAGTGAGTATATGTGGAAGTAAATAAAAAACAAAAAAGATATGCTCTTGCAAGAATACATGTACTAAATCATTTGCAGTTGAAATAATGTTAACGTTTGATGCTACACAACTCTATAATCTCGATATGGTGATTTGTATCATTCCTCTAATTGTGTTCCTCGATTTGCTTGATGACCGATTGTAAACTAATGGTCTTGTTGATTCTCATATACCTGCCACGAGTAATTTTCAAGGTAGAGATCCATTTTGGCACCAATTCGAGCAACATATCGACGCATTCGTTTATGGTCATTACAGTGGCCGGAGTAGTTGAACTTGTGACAATTCTATTGATGACTTTGTCATAAGGCATACATTCCTTGCTTTCACTAGTGAAATATGTATGTATCGTTCGCACGATCTCAGGCAGGCGTGAAATCAATTCGGCCCGGCGCTCATTTTCGGGTGTCGTCTTGGATGTTTCAAGTTCTCTAACTTTAATCTTTTCCAACAAGCTCAATGATACACCTTTGAGCGGCCCCGATGTGATTTTGTCGGCAACGGGTGTTGAAGGCGTTTTCAAGGGTGAATTGACAGGCGATTTTACAGGTGATCTTAATGGCAATTTGAGGGGCGTTTTGACGGGTGAGTCAGTGATCCTAGGGAATGCTTTGACCGGTGTGTTGTTATTGGCATCAGTTACATCAATTATATCGTCTGAAGCTGCAGTTGGAGTCGAAGCTGATGGCGTTGTTGCTGAGCAGCCAGGTATTTCGTCCCAAACGAGACGCCTTTTGGCTCGGGCCAACATGCGCTCAACAGATTTGGCCTGTTTTGAGGGACTGTGCAAGCCTTTATCTGGCTCGATTTCCAAAGATTTTGCCTCTATCGGTTTAACACTATCTAATTTAAAAAACGGATGCCACATTCTGACTGCACGCGGAGGTGGAATCTTAAGATCGAGAAGAAATTTCTCGTAATGCTTGGCGACCATTGCGAGTAGATTTTTGGCAAACTCATCACGCCGTTCATCCAAATGCCTGGGTCGTACTTGGTTATCGTCGACCTTGATGTCGATGATGAGCTTTTCTGTGTAACGATTGGGAGATTGGTGAAATTCTTTGTAAGTTGTTGAATCGACCACACTGTAATCGTAGCGTAGATTGTATGCCTTAGGTAAGACTGTCATGATCTGTGCAAGTCTTTGCATGTTGAATGCTTTTTTGGTCATCCTTTCCACCGGCTTGCGCAACTTGTTGAAGGTGCACAATTCACGCCGATTGTGCATGTATGCAACGCAAATATCTGCCGATGTAAAAATTTCGGCCAATTGTTTGTAATGATCGGGTAATTCGAGTTTACGATCATATTGAATCTTTGTGAGTGATGTAGTTGGTGTTGTTGATACACAAGTTGATTGTTTGATTGGCGTGGTAGGTGGTGTTGCCTCGATGGTTGTGCTTGTTCTGGCATGACTGGCCCCTTTAAGTGGGGCACTGGGTGTTGCTAAACGTCGCTTCTTGAAATACGTTGTTAGGCTGCCATCCATGATGAATGTTGTCCAAAAATGGGTCTGTGGTTACAGGTGATAGATTAAAAGAAAATATCAAAAACGTCTCGACCCATCAATGTGTGATTGTGTGTCTGGAGGTAAAGGTGGAGGATGGTGAGGATACGGGCAGTAGTACTGTAAAGATGTACACTATACTAATATTATTAAAATAAAATAAATAAATCTAAAATAATTATTATAAGTGTATAGTCTAAGGATGGCTTTGAGATCAGTAGAGATTTTGTCAATTCAATGATGGATGGTCGTGATAAAAGGACACAAGGGATCGGCAACACAGTTTAAAGGGACTCCATATAGAACTGCACGATCGGTGTTTGTATTGTCCGTTCAATGACAGACAGTCGTTGTCGCACACACATACACATACAACAGTTAGAGCAACAATGCAGCGACACAGGCACACAACGACTGCCTGCTGTTGTTTGCGGACAAAGAGAGTACGTGCAGTTTTCGCGCGCCAAACTTACGATGGTTGGAACGTTCCATGCGCGACAGTATCGTAAATCGGCTGGTCGATGCGCATTGCATGGCGCCTAATTTAAATGTACATAGAAAAAGTTTCGCAAGTTTGCAGTTTCCTTTTATCTCATCGAAACCGTCAGAATTAAGAGAAGTGTTCATAATAAAAATAGTGCTGTTTAGACATTTTCCATCACCAAAAGTATATTGTAAAACCGAATAAAAGTGTATCATATTTTTGCGTCGAATTAATCGTCTTCAAAGATATGAATATACTTTGGTTCATTCCTATTAAATAACACTTCTGGCTTGTCACGACTCCCTATTTGTTAAAATCTCACAAGTTTCTTTGATGGCTATAAGGAGTGTATAATGAATTAGTATGTAGCTAAATTTGATAAGAGTAAAAAGTCTAAAAATACTACAGCTACTTTTTCTTAAAAGACACATCGAACCTCGGTTCAAAAGTTATGGTGGTTAATGGCGGTAAAGCATGACACAATACAAATGCCGTGCTATGACGACAAACGAGTGTTATTATGAGAATCCATCGTCCGGTCTAAAGTGGAATTCATTATAACTTATCTATAGCAAATGGTAGAGAACTAGAGAGCTGAACTGTGCACATTCGACTCGATTGCCTAATCGGCCTGTGAATTCGCTATAGGAGCAGGCCTTTCTCTGACGGCAATCGAACGATATCGTTAGTTGTTTATTTTCTCGAAAACGGTGCACCAAATCTTATTGAATCGACCCTCTAATGACGTACTACATACATGTACTATGTTTTCAATTTACTGTTATTCAGTTTAATGGTTCTCGACGAGCGAACGTGCTCAGCAAGCACAACATCAACCTTGTCACGAAGTTGTCACGGAGCACTCGCTTTGTGTGGTGCACAGGCGAGTGTTGACGCAAAGTTGAATAATTTTCTTTTGACGTACGTTACAAAAAAATGTATCTCTGATTGAAATGAATCGATTTATTTTGATTGATTCGATCTTTTGGATCGATTTTCAATCAATTTGTCAATAGTTGAGTGTGATTTCTCTAACTGATAGTGCTGTAAAGATGCCATCGATTGAAGAGATGGGAAAATGTTGGTTAAATTATGCGCCGAAAAAACTTGTATTTCGTTCCTTCGAAATAATCAAATTATTACTATTCAATTGGATGTTAACCGTCGACGTAGATAGTGTGAACTGTGAGCAAGTGGAATTGCGAACAAAACGCTGCAAAATTCAACACGATTGCCCGATCGAACAAGAGTTACGTTTCAACAACAATCGATTCAAGAGATTCCTATTGCGACCAATGTTTTCACGTATTCGTATGTCATTGTTGGTTTTGTCAATTTTCATAGAAGTTCAGATCATAAAATCAGACTCAATGAGCTTCTCGTATTGGTTGGGCGATTTTCTCTATTTTGACACATTTTCGCGTCCCATATCCTGTTTACAAATAGCGTTCGCAACGTTTGCGTTGATCGCACTCGTTTTACGTAGTGCGGTGCCGAAAGCGGAGCATCAATTGCTCAAGTGTGTGCTTCGAGACACACAGCTGTACATACGAACATCAATCAACGAGCACACGTACAATGGACGACAGGACGCGTACACTTTGTTATCATCAAGTGATAGACAGTGCTTGAAATTTGCTTGGCTCTCGATGTTTTTCGTATCGAGCATCATGTATTCAAGTTTAACCATAGTCACCTATGCAATTGTGATGAATACAAGTTCCGGTGTTGCTCTGATTCCGCCCCTTCATGGCATTGTGTTTCGTAGCATCATAGCAACCGAAGGTTGCATTCTCTCGGTGATGCAATGGGGTCATTACGAGATGATCACCACAGAATTATGCGCCAGAGTGCGCCATCTTAGGAAAAAACTTGATAACATTTTCGAGATGTCGCTCGAAACTCGACACAAATGTGACACAAATCATCTAGAATACGAGTCAGGGGCAGCGATCTCATTGACGCTATTGCGTGAACGAACGGCCATGCATTCGGTGCGACGGTCGTTGGCAGACACTAAATTGTTTACATTCAAAGATCACCCGGATCGATTGTACAAGCACGACTGTGACACGTGGATCTGTTTGGAATTTCGACAGCTGGGCGTGGCCTTGTCGCATCTTGTCAACGATATAACTCGGAGCAACGATTATTGGAAATTGAGCCTCTTCAATGACATCATGTTCCGAATGGCCATTGCTGTGATGTGCACTTATTACGGTTTGCATTCTAGCAGCTACACCGAAAACGTTATTTATGTCAGCACAACCGCTCTATGTTGGACATTTATTGCCTTGTATTGGCATGCTGGCCTCAGTATCAATAATGAAGTGAGTCTATTTCAATATGTCTCCTGTGAAATCACAATTAGTATTATATCTTTTTTTAATAACTATGAGTTCTTACAAATTCAATGACAGATTGGTAAGGTTCGATTGAATATTGTGCAGCATCAGCACCTAATTGATGAGTTACATCGTCTGATGATGTTCAGAGTTTACAATATTATCTCCAACAACGATGTCGGCTACTCTCTGTTTGATGTGTTCTATATTACGAAACGCTCGGGCCTTGTACTGATCGGCTGGTTTGCGTCGGCCATATTCTTCTTGTCGACTTACTTGGAACAAAACAATCTGACAGAATACTTGCTGACTATCAAGAAAAATGATTTTTCCGGGAACGTACCTAAAGCACTTTGGTCATAGAATCAAAGTGTGAGCTTAGATAACTTGTCGATTTTTCATCGCTAATCAATAACAGCAATTGCTATTATTATTAAACTAGTGTATATAATTATCCTGTTGATGATCTCTGTTCAAGTTGTCGATTCGTTCTAAATATTCGTTCAGTTGATTTTCTTGACATTTCACCAAACTTTGGCCCTAAATCGGGCTGAGTTGTTAATAAATTCGGTCCAGACATCCACAATTTACTAATAGAACGAGACAAATTCAAACCGTATGCAGTATACACGTCATTGCGAACAAACCTCTATCTTGCCTTCAATGTCAAGGAGTTGGAAGACTGCAACGCTAGACAAACTCTAATGAGTGGATTGAATATGGTGTTGCAGCTAATGTTATGTTTCAAATGATTATTCATAAGTCGGGCATGGCTACCAGACTGCGCAGGAATAGTTTGAGAGAGCTCAAAAATAGTTTCACCGAACGATCTAATGGCACGTGATGGCGAGGTACAACTGTATTAAAGTGCGTACCGTAAGTAATGGGCGTCAGATGCCTGTATATACATTATGGTAACCTCAAAAGTGTCTGGTGAGTCTAGTCGGAAAAGTATAGACCACAACAGAATCGTACAACTACTGTTTTCTCTAATAGATATTTCGTGCATCATTTGAATTATGAGCTATTAGTGTTTAAAGTACGTACCGTAAGTAATGGGACATTTTACGTTTTCATGCCGCAAGAATGCTGTTGTCTTTTTGCACACAAATTTTAGCCACTTTTGTAGCAAATTTCATTAGTTTCAGAATATTCTAATTCATAAGGCTCTAACTTTCATAGTTTTCGAGATATCAATTTTTCCACCCGTGTTAATCAATGGAGAATTCGCCACAGGGCTAACACAGTAATGATTTTACACGCGTTTTTTGCGGTTTTTTTTTGATTTCTTAAGTCGAATATTAGCTTAGATTTCAGTATTCTGCTTATGGTTTTTTGATATTTTGTTCAGAAATCTGATGAATATGAAGAATACCTGAAGATTGTACATATAGAGTCAGCAAAATTTGCAAAACCTTCGATGAATGAGAAAATGCCAAGAAAAAATAGTTTTGGTTGTGCTTACTTATTGCATGATATCTCGAAAACTATGAAAGTTAGAGCCTTATGAATTAGAATATTCTGAAACTAATGAAATTTGCTACAAAAGTGGCTAAAATTTGTGTGCAAAAAGACAACAGCATTCTTGCGGCATGAAAACGTAAAATGTCCCATTACTTACGGTACGTACTTTAAACACTAATAGCTCATAATTCAAATGATGCACGAAATATCTATTAGAGAAAACAGTAGTTGTACGATTCTGTTGTGGTCTATACTTTTCCGACTAGACTCACCAGACACTTTTGAGGTTACCATAATGTATATACAGGCATATGACGCTATTATCATTCATCAGTGCTCGATTAATTAGCATTCGATATCATTGTATGATCATTTAGCTTTGACAACTTTCCATCTACGATCATTGATGTGACAGTTTTCAACAAAGATGTCATCATTTCACAAGAGATATCACAGAATGAAACAACAATCATGGCCTCGTCGTGTTGCTAGAACAATTATGCTATGTGCCATTGATTGTACCGAAATAGGAATATTCAACTACACTTTGGGTGTTGATTATGATTATATATGCACACAGCAACATCAACATCGATCAGACAACTCGAAGCAAAAGCATCAGCAGCAATGGCAAGGAACCAGCGAGCCAGATCAGATCGATGGCAATCGCAAACGATTGACAATTTTGAAACGATGTCTGATGCATCCGGTCGTGTATTATTCACGGATAATCTTAGTATCAGTCAGTGTTTGTCTAGAAACATTGATATTACGCACTGATTCGATGAGTGTATCATTTTGGCTCGGCGACGTACAATATTATCATCGGTTTTCGCGACCAATCTCGTGCCTAATGCTGTCTCTAGCGCTATTTTCGCTTATCACTTTGACCAGTCGTAATCGAGTACCCAAATTCGAGAATAAGATTCTCAAGTGTACATTTGATCACGCCAGAAGTTATGTCATTAAAGAATTCAACAATGATGATGATAATGATAAAGATTGTGGCCCAGTCATCAATTCACAATGGTGCAAAGCGATAAGGTCGAGCACGTTAAGCAAATTCCAAAGCGGCTACTGGTGCAAACTATGCAGCTTACTATTGAACAATTTATTGTTTATATTCTATTGCATAGTTTGCATCGTTTGTGTGCCATTCATTTTATTCTCAATTGATCGTCTGATACCGTATCATGGTGTGATCATTCGTGCTTCTGCGTCTTTTGATGGTTGTCTAGCGTCAACAATGCATTGGACACATTTTTGGATAGTGGCCAATGAGATGTGTTGTCGAGCTGGCGCGATACGTCACCATTTGGAAGCAGTATTCAAGATACAGACCGTTAAGAATTATCGACATGAGAAGCAGATGATGCAGAACAGAATAAAAATTAATCCGAACAACAAGAAAAGAGACAACGCTGATAAATGGTATGATCAGCAATCTGTATGCAAGAATGACACTTGCGATTCAATAACTGTTCGTGAAAACAATGTCAGTCGAGATGCCCATCGACATAGCAAGGCTCTCACGGACAGCTTCAGGCCATCAGTAAGCTTAACGGAACCACTGAACATAAAACAAAAAGCTGCTTTCAAGCGACATAGTCACGATTGCTACTTGTGCATAGACACTTGTGCTGAATTACGGCAATTAGGCATTGCTTTGTCGTTCCTAGTGAACGACATCAACAAGAGCAATGAATATTGGAAAATAGGATTCTTTATCCAGATTATATATCGAATGAGCGTGGCAGTGTTGGGTGCTTATTATGCAATCCACACCAGCAATTATTTTGAACTAACCTTGAGCTTTTGGGCGATGATCCTCGGGTGGTCTTTCATTGCAATAATTTGGTTGAGAGGTCTCAAAGTCAATACAGAAGTAAGTACACACTGAACGAGCAGATGTCCGACAGTAAATCATTGCAAATCAATTGCAACAACAATCATTAATGACATCGTTCCCGATCACTGGGACCCTTAAAGCTACTGGAAATACGTCGCCTGATTTTGAAAGGACAGCATCGGATCGACGAATCGCATCGCATGATGGTTTTCAAATTGTACAGCGTCGTTTCGAGCTCCGACGTTGGCTATTCGGTGTTAGATTTCTTCCACATAACGCGACGTTCGGCACTAATTCTACTCGGTTGGTTCACGTCGGCTACTGTTCTTGCGATGACATACCTCGATCACACCACTTTGGCCGGCACCATGGTCACTGCAAAGCAAAATGATTTTGCTGACAGCCGTCCCAGATCGTTCTGGTCATGTGTGCATATCGATTAGTGTGACATTGTGATCATTCAATGATTGTTGATCCAAAAATTATTAACATTGATCAATATTCACGTGGAGAGTATCCTCTCATAATTGCGAAAACATTACCGCACTGAGCGAAACGCGTTTGCTAATTGAAACAAACACTTGTGAGCTCTACATTCTAGTTTTTTATTTTTCAGTTCCCTGGGACTCTAGAAAATGATTGATTGTACTTGACACTATAGAACGCACTGCATTGGCAATCGAACGCCGATAGTACTATTTTGCCAGCCGTCTAGATGTGATAATCCTTCCAAGTAAGTTGACCTCTGGGTTTTCCTTTTTCTATTACTTTGCGGAACTCCATTAGTGTGCAATTGGCCAAAAATCTATATTTATCATGTGGTGGTTCGCACGGAACAAAGACATTCTTTTCCTCAATACCGGCATCTTTGGCTCGCTTTATATCTGATGGTCGTTTGTCGAAAATCAAACATTTTCCCAAGCGTCAACATTTTCCATAACCATGAGCGTGAGGCTCAATAAAAGATTATATTTCAGTGTCATGATATCGTAATTTCACAGTAATTTCCAATATTTTTGTGTTAGAACAATTGTTAGATAATTATTTCATCCAAATTGACAAAGAAATTCAAGCATTCACTGGAAAATTCATTCGAATTCAGCCCTCTTCTCATGAACAATTGTACTCGGTCGATGAAGAGCAACAGTTTGCTAAAACATGTCTATAAATAAAACTCGATAAATTACAATGCACTTGTCTCCTCACTACTCAACAAACATTTTGCTCGCACCAGAACTTTCTCTCTCTCTCTCTCTCTCTCTCTCTCTCTCTCTCTCTCTCTCTCTCTCT
>JAIFTH010000227.1:0-42702 GCA_019968535.1 Fragariocoptes setiger
ATTTAATCAAAAAATATTTATTCAACCAGCATATTTAATCAACATATTAAAAAAACAAGTATGTCACGTCGCTAGCTTTCTTGAACCTCTACGAGGCTCAAGGGAGAGGGAATTGTAGCGTCGTGACTGTTCCTGCGCCGGCAGGTTATAACATACTTACCTTGTATTCTTGCGCTCTCTGTTTTTACACTGCGCCATATATAAACAATAATCTTACAATAAAATACACAGTCGAGCTAAAACCTTCGTCGAGTGAACTTCATCTACAACTGCAGATTCCCTCTCCGAATCACCACACAAAATTGCATAGCGCATGCGCGAAACTGTTAGACTACTAATCGGCATCACTAATGCCTAAATGAGCCGAATGAGCAAGATTTGTCCTTCAACATCATGATTGTAAAATTCTATCCATTTTTTCGAACCACCACGTAAATCGCAGTTCTAAACAGATTATTAGCCCCGTTGTTGTACTGGATTCAAGCCATCGTTTGATTATTTTGTTGCAATTATTCAAGTGTACTGTGTTCGGCATTCAGTCGAATTGTCGATTAGCAATCATGTCGGAAGAAGAGATTGTAGATCCTCAAGCCATAATCAGGGACGAGTGTCGGAAGGAGCCAAAATGTGTCAGGCTTAACGCACGGTTAGAGGAATGCAACGCTCGTGTCTCTTCGCGCAAGAAAACCGAGGAAACATGCTTCGAGGAAATCATCGATTACATGAATTGTGTGGACCATTGCGCGTCGAAAGTTTTGTTTAAAAAGCTCAGATAATAGGTAGCTGATCTTTTTGAGAGCTGCCTTGCGTTGTGAGCGCTTATAGGCAAATTCATTAGGTTGATCGCAAGGTCCCACATTAGTTATGCAACAATTTACTATTATGTTTATTTAAAGCAGTTACATTAAAAAAAGGTTTCCTTCAAGAGACTTTTACAGAGCGAATTCACACTACCAAGGGTCTTTGCATTCATCGGTGCCTGCTCATCTGGCTATCATTCAAGTGTACTTCATTGACACAGAAAGGGGATTGAGCACAAAAAAATTCAAGAAACCATTGTAGTAAAGACTCAAATAAATCTAATTTTCGGGCTCAATATATACGAAGAACCGAGCTAGAATAAAGTACTTTTGAAGTATTGGACAAAGTTCCCAATAAGACTGATTTAAGCTCAAAGAATATGCTCACTGCCCGGTTCATTGATGGAAACAACCATGCTTGGGACTTTAGTTCCCATCCATCTAAACTTTATGGTGATTTTTTCACAGAAAATAAGGGGCCGGATTTTTTTCAGGTATTATCCGTTTGGTGTCACACACTGCGTGGAATAATTTCGCTATTCTCTTTTTAGCCTCAAAACTCATAACAGCCGCAATATTCCCGCACCTATAGCAGTAGTTTGGTGCAGACCAGATGGTTACTATTTTCTTGTCAAACATGTACTTGTAACCTTCGTTGACCAGTTGGTGAGCTCTGCATATTAGCTTAAGCTGATTGAGGTGCATAAATTCTTGAGTCACTTCAGCCCCGAAAAGCCAACCAGCACCACGAGGGCTTACGGTCCATTTGTCGACTTCTTCTGGATCTGACCAAACTAGATCGCAAAATGGTCCTTTGTAGGGAATCTCTTGATTTCTCTCAAGCGTTCGTATCTGATCCAACAGGGCAATGTGCGGCGATAAGCCACCATGGACGCATAAAATCCTATCATCTATTATCTGTAGGTTGTGTATGGAACAGGAGAAAGGAATGAAAAGATACGATTGTTAATGAGATTCAACGTGAGAAAGCTGTCTTACTCTATTATCACATGTACTTACCGCAGCAATGTTAGACAAATTATAAAATAATTAAATTTATTCAGAAACAAGCGTTCCGGCCAAGGATTTGGACGTTTCAAAACTGGCTAGTAACAATTTTTTGAGATAGGCCAACTCAAATCTAGTGGCATTCTTCAATTTGACGTTTAATATCCTATCTTCATCTTCGCTAACTATCTGATCCATCAGTGTATGCACACTCTTGCGTAAGATGGCCTCTCTTCTTTCAACAAGATCACAACTATTGTGTGGTATTGATATGTTGTGTGTCTCTAGTAATTTGAGTATTTCACGCCAATGATCGCT
This sequence comes from Fragariocoptes setiger, assembly GCA_019968535.1. Classification (NCBI taxonomy): domain Eukaryota; kingdom Metazoa; phylum Arthropoda; class Arachnida; order Trombidiformes; family Phytoptidae; genus Fragariocoptes; species Fragariocoptes setiger. The sequence goes on from JAIFTH010000227.1 coordinate 2,127, forward strand.
TGGCATTTCGATAAGACCAGGATCGTTGGCCTGTTGCTCGCTATATTTGTGTAAATCTCTTATCCACAACGGTAATATTATTTTGCACTTCTGTTGTCTATGCAAATTTAGTGCCATCCACATAGGGACTCTAATAGGTATTGATGGTTGGAATGGTCCAAAATCGCCACATATAAGGTTGAGTACTTGATTGTAGCGAAAGTTGGGCACGATTTCTACGAGCTCATCCTCGGCCAAGAAATCGCAAAAGTCCATCTCATTGAAGCCAGAACGAAATGCTTTTTGCGGGGACAACGGTGTGAGTGTTACTAAAGTTCGACTTTCGTAATGGAATGGTCCACTTTAAAGGTTGATTGCTATCTTCTGCTGACAGTAAGGATTACTTTAACGTCATGTGTAGAAAGCATCAAGTCACAACACTGCAATGTCTGCAAGAAAGCCGTATGACAGTGTTGTTTTGCAGCTGTGCATCAGTGAAGTGCATTTCCCCCATTCGATTGTAAACAACAGACTGTTGTGTGGGTGCGCGCCAAAGCGTATCGAACAAAGGCGCAACACGGAACGCGCCACAAAATCTATTTTCCCAAGCATTACAATCTCGGCATATCAAATCAGACTGGTCATTCTCTTAGATCACATTATTAAAATTTCACTTTTCATTAAGCAGAAAATTGATTGGCACCCTAGCAAATACCAGAAACCAAGTAGAGGCAATCATGTCAAGCAATTTCAGGAAGATAAATCTGAAACGAAAAGTGTTCGCTCGCGGCCAAAAGCGTCACTTCAAAGGATCCAAACGAATGAAAATGGAATTAGAAAATGATAGAGAGAAAAGACAAGATGACCCTTTTGAATTCACTGACGACGAAGAAGAATACGGAAACAATGAGTTCGATATCGCGGACTTGACATTCATGGAAGATGAACAAAAATCTAGCAAGGACATAATTAATTTGACCCAAGACACAGTTAGGCCTCTCATTGACGAAGAACACTTTGATCAGAATATAATAAATGATGCACTAATTGAACTCAAGCACAAAACTTTTCGCGACAATCAACTCGAGGCAATAACACGAGTTTTATCTGGAAAATCAACATTGCTCATATCTCCCACTGGTTCGGGTAAATCACTTTGCTACCAATTGCCAGCGCTGTTATATTGGAGATTCCGGCGTTACATAACCATTGTAGTTTCACCTCTAATATCTCTTATGGAAGATCAACTGAGTACATTCCCGCAATGTCTCAAGGCTGTCAGTTTACATTCTGGTCTGCAACAAGCGCAACGTCGTCGCTCAATTGAACAACTTGTTAATGGTGAGGCTCAGGTTGCATTTATCAGTCCAGAATCCATCGTTGGTGGAGTGTTGGATTTAGACGACCTAAAGAGCATACCACCCGTAGGATTTGTATGCGTTGACGAAGCTCATTGTCTGAGTGAAATGTCTCACAACTTCCGTCCCTCGTACCTTCAATTTTTTAGAATCCTCCATTATGATATGGGAATCAAAACATTTATTGGTCTCACCGCTACCGCCACTAAATATGCTGCGCGAGCGATAGCGAGGAATCTCAACATTGATGCTGAAAAAGACATCATTGGGTGCACGAAAGTTCCCGAAAATCTACTATTATCAGCTTCTTGCGAAGCAAACAAAGACAAAGCATTAGTGGACCTCTTGAAAATGCCGAGGTTTTGTCATCTCACTTCCATAATCGTTTATTGTAATCGTCGTGAAGATACTGAAAAAGTTTCCATGAGAATACGGACCGCGATGCAAAATTGTTTCACTGAAATACCAGTGCCTCAAAGAACTAGTCGCTCAAAGCAAGATGAACAAGACACATCTGAGACACAAAAAACACCAAATACAAAAAAAGTTATGAAACTTAGCTGGCATGCTGAGGCTTACCATGCTGGTATGTCTACCGATGCCAGAAAGCGGATCCAGCGTCAGTTCATTAAAGGGGAACTGAGAATCGTCTGTGCAACAATTGCCTTTGGCATGGGCATCAACAAATCAAATGTAAGAGCTATTATACATTATGATATGCCATCTAGTTTTGAAAGCTATATGCAAGAGATCGGCAGGGCAGGCCGAGATGGCCAGCCCGCTTTGTGTCACATGTTCCTTAGGGGAGATCGAACCGATCTTTATTACCAACAACGGAACATTTATTCCTGCACAACAGAAAGGAAGTGCATCAAAAGAATTCTAGAGCTCTTATTCAAAGATTGCCGCTGTGAACAACTTGCGACAAAAGAAGAAATCGAAGCTATCACTAAGAAGAACAACGAAGATCCACCCAAACCGTTGATATCTATAACAAGCACCACAAGAGCGGCCTCATGTAGTATTCTAGGAGAGGTGAAAATAAATGAGAACTCAGATGCGTGTGCACCCGAAAAGGAAGAGAACGAAGTCCTCGTTATAAATCAGAATTCATCACTAGTAATGAATTATCGTCTATGCAAGGCACATGAAATCAGCTTTGATATCGATAAGACTGTTGAAGAGGTCAATCTCAGACCTGAAGTTATAATGACATTAGTTTGTAAGTTGGAAGCTGCTTATCCACAGCTCAATCTAAAGATGCATCCACCTACCAAAACTAAATGCAATTTATTATGCTATGGTGGCGCTCAACAAATGGAAGACTTGTCAAAAAGGTGCCCACCTGTTGGTGCAGCACTACTATTACATCGGAAAGAAAACATCAAAAACATGGGGAGCAAAGGAGAGACACCAAATAAGTTGTCCTTCTGTGTTGTCGATGTCGCGTCGAAGATTGGAAAATCTTCAGATGAGGTTAAGCGCATGCTACGCTCAACCGAGTGGGAATTCAACAAAACCACCGGTCGGTTTAAGCGCTCGCACATTCGAGTAAACTTTGAAGGAAACTCGTTCCACTTCACAGTAGTGGGTGGCTTGAATCAGAAAGAGTTAGATGAACTCACTAATTATCTTTATCATTTTAGCAGAAAGTACGAGTTGATTGAACGAGCCAAAATAGAAAGAGTTTTTAATACTTTTATGGATCACACGATCGACACATCAATCATGGGCTCGGCTGAAGATGAGGTAAAGTGGTTCAAGACAAGTAACAAGCTCAAGAGGGCGCTGAACCAGTATTTCAACGAAAACACAGAGCGTGGCGATGAGCTCCTGCTGGTGGACGGCGACAAAAAGAGGAACGTTAGACCTCCTGGCGAAGCAGAAATAACTTCGATTCGCAAAGATGTTCGCTCATTCCTATCTTATCACGGGAGGAAGTTCACACCGAGAACAATTGCAAAAATTTTCCAAGGTATTTCAACACCAAATTATCCTGCTGAGGTTTGGGGTAGGAATTACAAATATTGGAGAAGTCATTTGGAAGTAGATTTCCTTGAATTGACGAATATCATCAAGCAAGAAATGATTGGTAGCACTTAACCTGTCGAACTGATGTTTGTCTGGATATAATCTCATCTCTGAATAAAAAACATAATTCAGAATTTGCTTTCAGTAATTCATTGTTGAGAATTTTGAGTTAGTTGACAGGTTAGAGTGCCTTGGTACTTTGCCGTTTGGATTGAGCTATAGTGTCCTCGACCATAGTGCTATCATTGCGGATTCCTTTGAGTTGGTAGTAGAGCAAGCCGGAGAGAGCTACAACAACTCCGACAGAGAGACCGACGTTGAATATGACGAATATAAACATTGTTGTTGGCAGGTAAACAAGAGTTGAAAGAGGGTCTCCTCTCTCGAAGTAATAACGAATATAGAATGCTCGATAGAGACCACAGCTCAAGTATACAGTCGACTGCACTGCCGTAAGAATGGCTGATGATAAGAATCTAATGAAGTATCTCTGATTCAATTGTCCTATACAATTGTTGATCCATGGACAATGATGGTCCATTCTAACAACGCATCGATTGCAGCGTCTACAATGATGTGCCCTGGGAGCTTTGTATCCTTGACAAGGTCCGCAAAAGCGTAATCTGGTTGAACTTTCAAAGGAACCTGCGTTAGGTAGCACTAGTCCACCACATTGATCTAATAGGGGCTGTTGTTTTTCATTTGGGTCCCACCCTAGTGGTAATAATCCTGGTCCTATGAGCATAGCACAGAAGAGATTGTACAATGTACAACAAATTGTAAGAACAAAAATCCAAATTGCAGCCACACCAACGAATGAAGTATTGTGTTTTGTTAGCCAAGAGTCAGATAATAAAATGGACGAGTAAGTGATCGAGCATGTAATCAACATTGAGGACAGCGGGCCCCAATGAACGACCCGCGCCAATAAAGTCTTAAGTAACGGATATTTTTGATCCATCTAGAAGGTCTGTCTCTACGAAATGGGATAGAATATTCCTTTGGTCGACATTCTAATAGACATTAGATTCTATTTGACATTCGTCGAAGTGAAATTCTGCCACTCTTCAGAACAGTGAATTGCGTTTTTGTCGAACGATTGGCGAAGCTAAATGTCAGCTGATTAGAGCGACAGACGCGACTCGTGAATCACGACGCGTGAAAGAATGATAATGAAGCCTCCCTGAACTCTCAGTCGATAAAACAACAAGTAACAAGAAGAAGAATCATCGACCTTCATTCTTGTGGTAAGGCTGGCATTGTGAGTCTGATGAATTTTCTATTGACCCTACAATTTTAAACATGAAATGAAACAATCTAGAACATATGAACCTCATAAAAATCTAAAATGGGGATATTTGATGTGTGGTTATAGTGGAGATTTGTCGTATTTAAAGGTTAGATCAATCCTGAAGCAGTGTAAATCTCAATCATTTCGGAATTGTGAAAGTGTACCAACGAGGATTAATAGCACACGGGAATTGAGGCGGCGTCGGCTGTTTGTCCATAGAATATCCTTGATGATACCTGAATTGATGGGCACTTTTTTTAGCGTAAGCTGAAAAATCTTCTCCGTCGAAAGCCTTGCCACACCAGCCACAACGCTCTTCCTTGTCCTCGTCCCGTAAATTAGACCAAGCAATTTGGAACGAATCATAAAATGAGGGATCGATTCTCGAGAACGCCGACTTTGGGATTTTTGGACTTGAAACGTGACATGGTAAGTCTATCGACTGGTATTGAGTAGCCTTGGTCAATTCTTGTGTCGCAGATAGCAGTTCGATAGCAGACCAATCTAGACTCCGCTGTGGTGTTTGGTGCACTATTCTGATTGTGTCGTGATGAAAGAACGGCCTGACAGCACGCTGAAATTTCTCATCAACGAATCGATACTCAAACGTATTCAAAGGGTCCATGATGGCTTCCATATACCCGAAACGTGGATGATCGATTGATTTGAAAATGAGAAAGTTGCGATCTTCGACGGTGACACAACCGATATTGATCAGATTGCGATAAAATTGCGGTTCATTGGCGTCGAATACGTGCACATCCTGGCTGATGCTAAAGTATTTCAAACACTCATATATGACTCTATTAGGTAGAAGCAATTTTGTATTTCTCTGAATTTTCGGGTCGATTATCAGAGGTTCTTCTCGTTTTCCCAAATCATCAAGACTATATTTCCATTTTAATTCGATACCTTGCCTTTCGAGACACTCGTTGACCAGGTTTAGACAGCTATATAAATCTTTGATGAGAACCGTGCTTACAATACCGTCCGAATATCTAACGCGATACGTATCGAGTTCATTGATCATTCTACATTCGATTATTTCTTCAACCTCGTATTCAAGCTGATCATCTTTGATATCGTCATCATCAGTTCGATTGTAGATACCAGATGATTTCTCGAAGTCGCATAGAGCAACTTTTTTGCCATTCTTTTTGACTCTTTCAATCATTCGAGTCCAAAGCACGTCGAGATTATCATCGGTGATAATAGTATTAGTTTTCCTTTTCTTAACCTTAACTAAAGACTTGGATTGAGATGCACGTTTGATGGGCATGTCATCACTTTCATCGCTAAATAGAGCAATATTGTCCATATTCATAACTGGTCGATGTTTACGTGGTTCGAGTAAGCCAACAAGCTCTTTGTTAAGATCAGATGCGCAAGCCTCAAGAGGCATCTGGTAGCTGTTGGCTCCGTTAAGTGAGCGTTGTGTGTCGCTGCGTTGTGCTTGATCAGTTTGCGTTACAGGAACTGAAGGAGAATGATGATTTTGCTTTACAGCCAACTTGACAGATTTGGCTCGATCATTATCTTTTCCAAAACTGTGAGGCATTTGTTTCGGACGCTTGTGATGGCTCTCGTATTTAGGGGATGGCGTTTTGTTTGCAATTGACTGGTGTTTCGAGATATCGATTTCAGAATGAGACCTTTTTAATTGAGACTTCAGGCTTTCAGTGTCTAGAGGTTGTTCTTTGGCATGTTTCGCTTTATAATCATTATCTGAACGATAATGAAGTCGTGGATCTTTTTGCTTAGTCTCAAGTTGCTCTTGCGGAATCAGAATTTCCTTCTGCTGCATCTTATGTTTCGCCTCAGATTTTGACTTCTTATAGTGATGGTCTGATTTGTAGGGGGTAGAGGTCGGCGTTGCGGCTTTTCTTTCATGATTGTCTGATTTATGTGAAGATGAATCAGACTTTTTGATAGAGCTCTGAATCATAGTGTGCCCTCTATCTTTGTACAGCACCACTTCAGATTTTCTGGTTCGATGATCGGCAGTTGATTTGGACTGCGACGATCCATGGAGACTTGAGCGATGTTTATGATGGTGATGATCATTATTGCTGAGAGGTGCACCATCTCGCTTGAGACTTTTAGAAACATCGTGGCGCTTTGACGTGTCACGATCATGATCTACTCTCGACTTGATATTACTAGACTGACTGAACCCTGAGTCTGCAGGTCGTTTTCGAGGACTCAAATGATTAACAGAAAACGATCTTGCGCCCTTATGAGACAGTGAAGGTCTGAAATTATCGACACTTGTCGATCGGTGCGATTTAGGTGGACATGATCTTGGGGGCTGAGGCACTATCTTCTCCGCCAATCTTAACTTCAAAGGTACTGAAGTTAAGCCCGGTGGCGTTTTATTCATGTCAGCCGATGCCAAGGACGTTCTGAACGGTGTGGTCTTGCATCGTAAGTTTTTTACAATCGGTAAACTTTCCCTCATTGTGTGTCGTTTTTTCTGATGACTTGTGCTAAAAAAATAAGTAATCAACTTAAATCAGTTTCGTTTGAATGTTAAAGTAATGTCGGTGGTAGGGCTATAAAAAACTGGCGGGCGAGATAAGTTTAGGCCGAAGAACGTTGGTCCAATGAGAACAAAACAATGGCGAAACGGACCGTAAACAACACACGTTTATATACTCGACTGTAGCGCTTTGTGGGCCATGTGCCGAACGCGAACACACAGTCAACTCGACAAACACCACGGTGTTTTTAATGCATTAGCTCACGCATGCGCATGCCGGATTTACAGAAACAACTCCAAAGAAATGCTTTCCCCAAGTGACAGACGACTGAATAGAATACTATTTTATTTTATCCGATTTTGGTCTGTTAAGTGCAACACTGCGTAGTCTCTAGACCCATCATCTATAGATAATAAAACTTACAAAACTGTAAAACATTCATTTCATTTCATTCTCAGCCTGATTCAAAGTTATAGAAATTGGTCTGATTTATTACGGTGGATACATCTAATTTAATGACCGTTGTGAGCATTGCCACAGAATTGACTGTAATCGAACTGCCTCAGTGCACACGAATGTGTTGCAAACTAAGACAGCTACGAAACTGCTTCAGTTGGACCGATATCATTAGCAGCATTGAATTGGGCATCAAGCCAGAATGTTTCCATCAGTCCCTTGCCTTTGATATCGATCTTGCCACGAGGTTCCATTTGGAATCCACGCACCAAATCTAAGATTATTTTCGTATCCGATGATATGTGAATCTTGTTCGCTTTGCTGTTGGTTTGCATACGTGATGCCACATTCACCGTGTCCCCGATCAAACAATACTTAGGTCTTTTGTTTCCCACTAAACCGGCGCACACGTTGCCCGAATGGATGCCGATTCGTACGTTGAACGCGACACTTGGTGCATGCCTAAACTGAAACGATTTAACAAAGTCACGCACGCAAATAGCCATTCGTGCTATTTGCTCGGCGCTGGCTTTTTGTTGAGGCGTCGCCTTAATCAAAGTCTTGTGCTGCTTGTTGCTGTTGTTGCCGCTATTGAAGGTTTGTTGATCGTTCGAAGACATTAGTGCAGTAGTGAGTGTCCCATCGGCACCAGTGGCGCCACCTGTGGCTCGAACGGTGGTGCCAGTCGCAGGTTCAAGGACACCACCAATTGATATGGCGTCTTCGTGAACCTTCATCGCGGCCAGTTCGGCTGCGGACGCATTCACGGCCAATGACACACCCGATGCCACCAAAAATTGGTCCACTATCGTTTCGATTTTGACCACATCGAACGAGGCTATAATCAAATCAAATCGTGAATAAATCTCATTCAACAACTCGACAACTTGCGATGGAGCCATCAATTGAGCATATTGTTCGAAATTAACAATGTCACTGAAAAAGATGGTCACCAAATCGAACGACTGTGGTGCGATGGTGATGCCTAATTTGAGTTGCTCGACTACAAACTTGGGCATCACACGGTATAGTATCTTCTCGGTGCGATTCTTTTCTTCCACAATATCAGCGCTTCGTTCTTCAACAGTACGTTCCAAATTGGCTGCATAGCTTTGTAGACGCTCCAACAAATTGTCCAAATAGTTCTTGTTTGCAACGCCTCGGGTTATACGGCGCAGTTGTGCTCGAACCGTTGTCACTGATGGCCGTACACTCGCTTGTTCTGACCAACAAGAACGCATCAACGCCACCAACTCATCCGACACATCTCCTGCAAACCAAGCAGGCAGCGCCGGTCGCACTGGCGGCTCTGTTCCCATTCGTATCTGATCGAGAATGCGCTCGTAGCGCTCTTCCTCGAGTCCATCATAGCGCACGTTGGAGCGATCAGCACTGTACGGATGTCGCGCAGTTTTTACGGCCGGTCCAGTAACTTCAATGGTCGGTCTGAGTTTGTTAGCACCACTTGTTAGTGCATTAGACGCGTCGTTTGTGTGCGATCGTTTCGATCTGGCCGAGCCATGACCCTGTGTCCTTGAATGGTGATCTGCTGGCTGATGATACTGCTCATCGGGGCTATCTCCGACAGACGATGGAGCCGGCGCAACTGAAGATGTTCGAGAGCTCAACAGTGAGCCGCCGTGCGCACGCAGCTGCTCCGATATGTGGCTGCGCGTTGAACTGGTCAAACTGGGCAACTTGGACTTGCCAGAATCAACAAGTGGCTCTTCTAAAGGCTCAGCTGTCGTACCGTACGCGTATGGTCTGTTGCGTGTGATGATCTCCGACAATATTATGCCAAACGCATAGATGTCACCAGCTTTTGTATTAGGAACGCGCGAGCTGTGTCTCAACGATTCTGGCGCTGTCCACAGCAAGCGGGCGGCCGTCACAGGCACACTGGGATGCTCGCTGTGCTCGCTTTGCGAATGACCCTGCGCTAATTCCTCCAACGACTTGTTAGTTGACGAGCGTGTCATTGGCTTTTGCTTGTGCTGTTGTTGCTTGTGATCACTGTTACTACCTGTATTATATCTGTCGGCGTTGGTGTCGGTGTCTGTGTCCAGTGCGCGTGCGTTCGAGCGAACCTCTAGCTGATCGTAAAGTGACGCAAATCCAAAATCGGTAAGTTTCAATGTGAATCGACTATCGATCACACAATTAGTCGATTTGAGGCGACCATGAACGCCGGCGTTAGTGGACGTATGCAAAAATAACAAACCACTAACAATATCACCAATGATAGAATATTTGAATGTCCAATCAAGTTCGAGCGAACTGTTGAGGAGCACGTCCTGCAATGAGCCACGTGAACAGAATTCAACTATCACACTAACATGGCCCGGATCAATACACAATCCAACGTACTTGGTGAGATTGTCGTGAGTAAGTTCGCGCAGTTCGCGCAATTCCACCAACAATTCTCGTGTCACACTGACACGATGCAAGCGCAACGGTTTCACCACCACTAAAGTGTGATTATAAGTAGCCAGTCGAATGCCAACACGCGTACCACTTGAGTATTCGGACCAGCGATACGTAGTATCAGCGCCGGCTCCAGGAGCCTCAGATTGTACGCCACTGATCATTGTAGTCGCATCACCTGGTGCTAATAGTTTCGAGCCACTTTTTGTTGAAACACGTTGAATGCCGAACGAGAACGGGGCCAGATTACTTGAAACCACCGATTGTCCAGATACCACAGATGACTCCTGTGACGACTTTCTAACTGTCCCCCTTTGATCGCTTACATTGTTATGAGTATTGATGTTAACATTGTGACTACTATTGTTGCTCAGATGGCTTCGTCGATTATTGTTTAGGCGTACAATTGCTGACTGATGATCGACTAAACTACCGAATATCGATGATGCACATAAAGAGTTGGCCGAGTGCACGATGCTACGTGTTCCGCTGACTGCATGGGGAAAATTTTTAAGTTGCAAAAAGTGTAGCTCATTCCAATCAATTTTCCACCAATAATTGTCAAGACTCAATTGATACATTATTTTCCGATAACGATATACACTGACGCCGCTGGTCACACCAGCCACTGACACTACGAATAACGTGAGTGCCAGAATAGTATACAGATGTCTTCGTTCGACGCAATGCGCTGCATCGCCCTGGAAGCCACACTCTGGCACGTCAGGTGGCGGTTCGTTTTGTTCAACTCGTTCGTCTTCGTTGGCCACTCCATCAGTAGTCGCTTGCTGCGTGGGCCAGTGAATGTAACCTTCAAGCTCAAGTGAACGTTCGAATTGACCTACAACGCGCCACGCGCCTGTCTCAGGTTCCATGTCATTGAGAACGTACACTAGCTCTTGGTCACCATTCGCGTTGATAAATGTGTCGCCCATGAGGCCACCTGTGAATGTTTTGTTCCAAATATGTTTCCAGCTGGCATCAGTGTAAGCTCCGTCGATTGATTGTCTCCGTAATCCTACGTTGAAAGCTTGGCATGACAACAACACAGCATCATGGAACGATGCAGCCACATGATTTACTTGGGCCCGTGAGATGACACTTTTATTGTCGATTCTCTCGTCACCATTGTTTGAGCTTATGGCTTCACCATTGACAGCGCTAACGACGTGCTCCACAAACGCTTCGTGCTCAACCGACACACTTGTTCGCGTGCCCAACACCAACAAAGACTCAAACATTTGACGAGCCCAAGCATTGCGCGTCTCATCCTGTGCAGAGTACCAACTAATGGCTGCTCCGTGCAACGTTGACTCACTGAGAGTAGTATTGTTACGATCGTCATCTCCGGCAGACTTGGAAACAGGCGATGCTATGCCTACATCGATTGCAAAAAACGTGTATTCACCATTATTCATTGCGAGTGCATGTGCAACAAGTAACGTTTCTCTGATCGATCTCGGATCTAGCAATAACACTACGACGCGTGCCACTCGGCTTACGTCAGTCAAAATGTCACGCAAACGTAATTCGCGCTCTGTCCAATGACGATTATCGTGAGCTTTCCAAGTGTTAACCTCAGCATCACGCTTTCGAAGTTTGGAATCATCTGACATCTCTTGGGAGCCTTCGCTCGCATGCACGTTTAGTGTGTCAGATGAAGAATTGGATGTCGAAGTGGACGTACGAAACTCGAATGATTTGTGCTGAATATCGTAGTCATTACGATGTTCGTCAATGGTGGCCTCAATACTGGCCAGAAGCAATTCGTTCAAACGTTGTTTCATATCCACTATGATTGCCACGTGATGCCACTTGAAGCGTTGCATGATTTGCATCAAAAAAGCGCCAATTCTATCTGTCGATGGAGACAAACGTGTCAGAGTTGTGTAGACATTCTTGTGACTAAATGAGGCCTCGATGGCGCCACCATTGTAAATTGGCACGCTCCAATACGAGGCCATACGAGCGACTAAATCAAGCATGAAATCACACGTTGGTCCTAAGATTGCATCAAAGCCGGCGTGGTGCTCGCGTTCGTTGCCATATTTTTGCTTGTAGTTCCTCTCCAGAGCGTACTCGCTTTGAGATTCGCCGACATAATCATAGTCTGTATAGTCAAAAGTCTCAGCAATTGACAATTGCAGTTCCCCTTGATCTAATATTGACTGATTTAACGATTTCGTCAACTTTTGTCGATAATAAATTCTCGCTGTTTGTGCCGCTAATCTATTGAGATGGCTACACTCAGCGGTGTCAACTTTGTATAATAATTGCACATCTAAATTTGGATACAGTTGAGATGCTCGCTCACGGGCTATATTCAATACGTGCTTGCCGATACGAAAATCGAGCACAGAGTCGCGCTCGCCACCGCCAAACAAAGCTAGTATCTTGAAAATCGTTAATTGATTTATGGGCGCAGAAGTTTTATCGCTGGATCTTTTCGTTGGTTGCAAGTTGTTTGCTCCCAGTGATGGACCATAATCTAGGAGATTATAAAAAGAGCTGGTGTTTATATTGTAACTAGACGCTGAGTGTGTCTGGGCAGCGAATTTAGATAGTGTATCTGAAAGACTGCCAGAACGATTATCTATCAACACGCTGTTGTGATTGTTGCTATAATGGGCTTGATTCGTGTTGCGCAATGGTAATTGTTTCTGCGGTTCAAACATAACAGATATGCCTACATGAGCGTTAAAACTACTGCATAGTAATGCAAATAACAAAAGTTTTCGCAGCATAAGCACCATCATGTTCATGTGATTTGTGGTCGTGATAGTAAATGGTCCATGTTTAAAAACAATGTTTACTTATAGTTAAACAAGAGGAATACGACTTGTTTAACACAACACGTTTGCAGCACAGCACTAACGTGTAAGCGCAGTTTTTCAAAACTATCACTTGTTAGTGTCGATTTATTTGACACATATTGACGTCAATCCTCGAGTGTGGGTGAGCATTCTCTCTCGATAATCTTCCCTTTGGATGAAACTCACAAAATGATGTGAAAAAACATGCGAGAAGGAGAGAGAGAGAGAGAGAGAGAGAGAGAGAGAGAGAGAGGGCCATAGCGTCAAATGAATTGTCGCACGCAATCATTTTCAGTGATAGACAGCATGATGACGATGACACATTCAGTTGAAGACAAAAAGTATTCGTGTTCGACTTTCATTTGAGGGAAATAGAAAGAATTTTATTGCCTTTGATGAAGGCTTCTGAAAGTACTACAGTTCATCAGAAATTTCTTATGACATAATAGAGTGAAATAATTGCTCTTTCCATTTTTACTGTCAACTTATTGGTTGAAAAAGTCTTCGTCCTCGACGAGAGGATTTACAATCAGCATTGGGTTCTCTTCGACGGGATGGCTGGCGTCCACATCGACTATCTCACCACCCTCTCGAATTTCCATTAGTACACGATCAATACGGACTAATCGTTCGAGCACTTTTTCACACAACTGCTTACGTCGAATAAGTTCACTTTCTGTTGAGATCTCTTGTTGGTTAAAGCATTGATTCAAATACCAATCAATCAGTTCTGACCGGCGCACTCCAGGAGTTTCTAAATCTTCTTGCTCGCACACGGCACGCAATTTTCTGATAAATACTTCGGCTATATCACGATACTCTTCAAGGGATATTCTGAAACTGGCCTGCTGGGTTGGCTGTGATGCGCCTAGGGACTGCGACTCGGTTTCACCTTCGTATATTCCTTGGCTAGCCTGGACGTCCTGGCTGTCAGCTGGAAGTTTATCGCCAGACAGATCTACTTCAGATTGACCTACTCTGACGATGGTTTGCTCAATCAAGCGAGCGGCCATTTTTATGTACTCGGGTTTTATGACGTCCGAGCAGTGCGCTCGTGCCATGGCCTCTGACAATCGTATCAATGATTCCAGTTGACGTACGGTTATCCGCCACGATGTTTTGGTTCGTGTAGTGGCCGAACGCATTCGCACGTACTCCTCGACAAACACAGGCTCGGAATTCACAGGTATACGAGGATAATATTTTCGAGCAAATTTCAGATATAAACGAATGTCATCGAATGAATATACCATGTCCTGACGCACGTTACTTGAATTGGCATAGCTCAAATGCATGTCAACAATACGTGACGCAATAGCACGATCAGTGGCTTCGTCATGCGGATCCACAAGGGTAAAGAACAAATCAAAACGTGACATGATGGGCAATGAAAAAGACAAATTGGAGCGCAAGTCTTTTGATGAATCATATTTGCTTCCTATGGGATTGGCTGCAGCTAGAATAGATGCTCGAGCGTTGAGTGTGGCTTTAACACCAGCTTTGGTTATACTAATGGTCTGCTGTTCCATGGCCTCGTGAATGGCAACTTGATCTTTCTGATCCATCTTGTCGAATTCATCTATACAACAGATACCACGATCGGCCAACATGAGAGCGCCTGCCTCGATGACGAAACCACCGTCATTGTCACGCACCACGGCGGCAGTTAGACCGGAGGCCGTTGAGGCTTTGCCACTGGTGTATACAGCACGCATGGGCGCAAAATCGGCCACAACTTTCAGAAACTGACTCTTAGCTGTGCTGGGATCGCCAACGAGACAAATATTGATGTCACCACGCAATGTTGATCCATCCGGGGTGGTTTTTGGTACGCCACCAAGCAATTGTAGAATAATACCGCGTTTGACATCTTCGCTGCCGTAAACCGAGGAGAACAAAGACTTGCCCAGGTTGTCGAGCAGGTTCTTGTCTTTTGACATCTTCTCGATTTTCTTCATCTCTTGATCGGTAAAATCTGCGGTGCTTGCCACATAATTGTCGCGGTAATTTGGATCAGTATTCATGGCTGGTAAAGTTTGTCCCTCGATGATGCAGGCGTTGGCTAAGAACGCCAACGAATGTGTCATCTCTTTGACACCGAGAGATTTGAGGCCTGTCACACCGCTCTCGCCGCTGAGCTCGGTTGAAACCGTACCGAAAGATCCTGACATCATTTGACCGACATCGGGAACGGCCACTAATGTTCCT
The DNA here is from genome assembly GCA_019968535.1 of Fragariocoptes setiger. Classification (NCBI taxonomy): domain Eukaryota; kingdom Metazoa; phylum Arthropoda; class Arachnida; order Trombidiformes; family Phytoptidae; genus Fragariocoptes; species Fragariocoptes setiger. The sequence continues at coordinate 17,167 of JAIFTH010000227.1, forward strand.
ATGAAGTCGCATTGGTCACCGGGCTGAATGCATTCGACCTGGTCAGCTCCACGTACAATCACATCAAAACTTCGGGGAATACAACCACGAGGTAACTCGGTTTGAGTTTCTTGAATGCGAAGTTTCTGAAAGTCTGTGAATCGACTCTTATCTAACATTAAAGAGAATCGTGTACGATTCGCACAATGTTCGTTGGTGCAAATAGATGGCTGAGTGTATCTGAATTGTTGCTGGGTCAAGATTTCTTTTTGGCAATCTTTGCATTTGAAGCATCCAACAATTAGTTCGGGATGAACGCTGTGAGTTCTAACCACCTGTCCGGTGACGCGTGTCAGCTGTCCAATCTTGGAGCACGACAATTCGCGAATTTTTTGACGTTCAGCAAAGTTGTAGAAACCAATGTAGTAGTCTTTGTTTTTGATCTGAGGTCGACTTAAATCTTTGAGCACTTGCTCGCGCTCGAATTCATTGAAAGACTCAGCCTGTCGGATACGTTCTTCACGTACGAACGAGGCTAGAGCGCGACACAAATAAGGGTAAAGTCTATAAAAATCCTGAATAATGTTATTGGCCAGATCTTGCTCGTACATTTCGACATCCTTGAAGTCAACGAACAAAGTATTACGCTCGTTGTTGAGTAATTTGAGAGCTTCGTCTCCATATTTAGGTGTTTGATCGGCTTGTGGCTCAGCATCTCGCATACTGTCATCGAGATTATCGGGCATGCATTCATTGAGGAATGTTTTGAAAAGTCTCTCGACTTGTAGGGCCAACTCATCGCGATCCTTGGCACGTGAGCCAAAATTACCTTGTGCAACATCCATATTATTCGAATATTATTATGGAAATTTTCTGAAAATATTAAAATAATGGCAGAAAGATTTAAAAAATACCAACTATTAAATGGCCGTGTGTCACGACCTGTGACGCGCAGTCATGCAACTGGTGCATAGCAATCTCTTTGTTCGTCACCGGTTGGCGCCAGACCTCACTGCGACTGCGTCAGTTTGAGAAACGCGCCTTCTTTGAGTACGCATGCGTCAACTTTTGCTTGTGTGTTCGAGTCCAAGCTCTCAGCCAGATTTACTCTGTTGTATTTTGTGAACGACCTTGCTGTTTCACCTTTTGCGAATTCACAAACTACTCAATCGACTGGATAATCGAAAAATATCACCAAAATGCCGTGCTCACTATTTGGAAATTATCCTGTGGAATACAATCGCAAGATCCATGGTCCCTTTTACCCATGGGTGAACTATGGCAAGCGCGATACACCCTTGAATGAGGTCAAATTGGGCGAGCTAACGCAATGGCTTAAACGACGTGACATGACACCTCAAGCAATGACTTCGTCAATATCGCGTGTGGTCAATTATTGGCAACACAAATGGATACATCCTCGGTACGGCTCATACTTTGCCGCATGTTGTCACGTGTTCATCATCAGTTCGTTCGTCAGCATGCTTAACATGTATGGTTACTTGAAGACGCACCGCAACCACAAGTATCATTGGTAAATGTCACACACTGGTCAAAAAAATCGTTGTATTTACTCTTTCACCAAATGATGTGAATGTAATTAGAATTAAAGTGCGTCAAAGTAGACCATACTCGACTCAACAATGTGAATGGAATGCTTCCGTAACAATTGTTAGATAAAACCGGTTATGTGTGGCAATTCATTAGTTAGTTGTTGCTGTTGTTGTTTAGTTTTATTCATTCATTGTTCGTGAACATAGTACGTGATACAGAGTAGCGGAAATTCACATTTCGGAACATTGATTGACATGTGTGTGTCTAATTTTCTATCGATCTGTGTCGTTATGTATTTGCATGATTAATATTATTATCTATTATTATTATTTGCCGAGGCCACCGCCGAGGCCGGCTCCGCCTTTGGCTGCTTTGAGACCTGCCGCGGCAGCACCGCCTGTATCGATGTTGCCGTTGTGTTTTGGATTATTGTCAGCAATTGTATTTGTTGTTATGATGTGTGACAGGTTGATTGAGTGAACAGAACAGATTGGGATAAAGTTAGAGATTTTAGGTTAGTCATTTGTATTTCGGTGCGTGCCATTTCTCTGGCTATCTATGGCTACCACTTGGTGATTACTGCATGAATGGTGTCACTGGATGATGTGTCACCATTCATCAACTCAATGAGACAATGGATACGTACCTTTCTTGAATGCGGCCATGCCACCGGTGGCCTTCTTGAAGCCAGCCTTGCCAGCGGCCGTTGCAACAGCTCCCTTAGCGGCAGCCTTCTTGCCCGACTTGAATGCTTTCGCTCCGGCCGCTAATGCGCCTCCCTTGGCCGCTTTGCCTGCCTTGTATGCGCCACCCTTGGCCCCAAATGCGGCCGCCTTGGCCACCTTGAATCCGGAACTGTGGCCAAACGTCTTGATCGTGCCGAATGTCTTTTTATGTCCGGCAGCAAACGAGGCCGCTTTTCCCGCTTTAGCGCCGAACTTACCGGCCGAGCCAGCGGCTGCTGCGAAACCCTTTTTGGCCAGACCCTTGGCACCGCCAGCCGCACCAGCAGCAGCGCCCTTAGCGAAGCCTGCTTTCTTTCCGGCGGCGCCCTTGAAACCGGCCGTCGCTAGCGCAGCCTTCTTGACACCTGTTGTTGTCGTCGTCGTCGTCGTCGTCGTCGAAATGTTTATTAGGATTATAATGATTATCACTCATATTCACGATCATACCGAAGCGTCATAAGATTGACGATCACAATACTTACCAGCTGCACCGAACGCCTTTTTGCCCGCCTTCGCCACTCCGGCACCACCTAGGCCTTTGGCGCCTATAGCCGATTCGGCAACACTTAAATCGCTGGCCGCTCCGTCGAGATCGTCTGTCGAGGCTTCGACCACTTCATTGATCGATTCGTCTTGATCACAACTGACACGACTGATTGCAATCAAGGCCAATAACTATTTTGAGCGTTGGAGGTGTAATTTGAATCAAGGTGAAGATATTTTTAAATGATTAGAATTTGTTTCTCGCTTGTTGATTCTCTTTGAACTTGATTCAATCTCATTGTGATCTTGAGCTGAATTGAAGTTGACACTTACACATATAGAAATACATCTGAATGGTTTCATCTTGTGGTGTGTTGAAGTATCACTAACTTCTAGTTGGGCGTGTGTATGTGTGTGGTCGAGATCGTTTGAAGAAAAGAATCGCTTAAGCTAATTTTAAGCTGATGAACACCAGTAAATTAATCGTGAAATTGTGATCTATTCGTTGATTTTGTTAGGGTGGCTGTATCGGCGACTAAAGCACAAATGTTGATATAATGCAACGTGCAATTTCTTTAAATACTTTTCTAAGTGCCAACTAGCCAAACACTTGCTACCGTTTCCTGGTAGCACACTAGACAAGACATGGAAAAGTTATCTTGTACATAAGTTAGCTCGTGCCTGCCCAGCTAGCAAGTTATCTGATTTAGCTAGCTAACCACGCGGCTTATGTTGACCAATTTTGTTGTTAGTTTTTGATTTGTTGTTTGGCTTTTCCGAATTCTCTCTCTGTCTCTGTCTCTGTCTCTCTCTCTCTCTCTCTCTCTCTCTCTCTCTCTCTCTCTCTCTCTCTCTCGCAAGCAATAAACACTTGTTGCATTGTTGGTATCATACTTGTCCGTTTGTCTGTGTGTCTTAAGTTGTCGCAGCACCAACATGGACAGCAACTCCTGACCAATCGCTCAAGCATGGCGCACCTGTTGTGCGCCATTGTAGCCAGCCAAAGACAGTTCAGCAGCATGTGGTGGCTATCTAGCTACCACAGAGCTTGCACAAACCAATTGGGTGCAATCAAAGCAACATGTTAGTACGAACTGTTCAAGTCACGTGCAGCAGACATACTTTCTTTTCGCGCATTGGAATAGAAGCATTTCCGAGAACAGCGAAGCATAAAATGAAAAGCAATAAATAAATTGTCTGCCTAATAGTTATGATAATTGGCTGGCACGTGGCTAACGTGCAAACGAATCAACCAGTTGTTTTTTTGTCGCCCCGCGAGCTCAGATCAGTGCGATCTCTGGTGCGTGCAAATTGCGATCGAATCGCTGGGCAATTTGTATTCAAACAGACATAACTCGAAACAGAGATATCAAAGCAAGAGAGAGGTAGTAGAGAAAGTTTCTAGGACTTAGGTTCTACAAACACGCAGATAGTTAGGCAGACAGACAGACAGATCTTATAAACAGACGAAATTTATTTTGTTTTTTCGATTGCCATTCTATCTTAGATTTTGATCTTTAATCTTGAGATAGTTAAGTTAGTAATTTAATTTATCGACCAGGCAATTTATTTGTTCTGTACTGTATTTGATAATAAGCATTTTTTCCTAATTTAATTTTGTGTGAATTGTCTTAAAATGAAAACCTCAACAGAGAACATTGTTGTTGTCTCCGACAATTCAGTTTAGAATTGTGCTCAGATTCAGTTCTTCAGGTGCAATAGATTGATCGTAACAGATAGTGCTCAGTACGTGTGGCTGCGAAAACGATTCGATAATAATAAAACTGCTGAAACATTCGAATGTTGTGTAAAACAATCAACACATTGTTTACGTGAAAGGTTGAATCGGTTGAGTATCGCTCGTTATCAGCACGTGTGTTTGTTGAAGCAACACACGTGTTGGTTGACAAATAACGGCACGTAAACAAACGGCATCTCTGTGAATGGATTTGTTCTTTTTGGAGTCGTACATGGACGTTTCACGTTTTGTTCTCTAGCGTGCGTCTAACGCGTTTTAACACGAACTCATCATTTGAAATAAACTTAATAATATTTTTTAGATATAATTTAATCGTTAACAGTCAATTTCTAGTCGTAGTCAATCAATCAATCATTTCGTGTCAAGTTGTTCCAGATTGGTGTCGCTCAATTGACGGTGTCGGGAGTATCGGGAATATTTAGGTTCGAGGAGTCAGTGGCTGAGGTCGTGTCGTCAGTGCTTGCAATAGCTTCTTGATTGTTGGCACTGGCGGAGTTGCTGTTCAATCGCGACGAAGATTGTGAGAACAACAAACTGGTCGACGACACCATCGATGAGCCGAAGAATCCTGAGCTTGTGTGCATCAGCCGGTGGCGCAGTTTTTTGCTCGAACTGCCACGTGGTGGTGTCTTGTTGTTAGCGCCAATAACGATAGTCGAGTTGTTATTGTCCGATGTTGTTGTTTCGTCTTTGTCATTGAACAAGAGATTGTTTTGTTGCTGTTGCAATTGTTTGCTTTCGCGCCGACGCAACGTGTGTCGGAATCCGTCGAAGAAGTAGTGCGCCTTTTTCGTTGATTTGCTGCGATGTAACAATGTGGTCGCCGTGCCAGGTGTCTCGCACGCAGTGCTGGGTTCGGAATTTGAGGCGGCCTGAGTCAGAATAGAGCCTGCTGTTGAGCTGCTACCTGGCGCTGGCAAGCTTAAGCTTAACGGCAAAGGCGACGGTGATGGCGACGACGAAGGCGACGACGACGATTGTGACTGAGACGAGTGTGCTGTTGAGCCAGCCGGCATGGGTGGCAAACGATCGGTGAGAGCAAGTCCAGCACTCGTTGAATCTATCGACGAATTGTTGGACATCGAGTTGGCCGCCGATGTTGCCATGGATGAGCTGGCCGAGCTGGACGATAATATCGACACACTGTTGAGGCGCGCTTTGGCCAACTTTGAGCGTACGTACTTGAGATAGCTTTGGTTCGACGACGACGTAATCGACAGCTTGCGTCCCATTGATTGGCGCATCGACATCGACGATGGCGACGACGATGAGGTGTTGTGTGGCGAAACAGGTGGCGTGGCGGCTGCTCCTGTACCCGTCACTGACATTGATGACTTCAGGGACAAAGAAGGCGGAGACATCAAGCCAGAGTTGCTGTTGACCGCATTAGCGGTGCTGTTAGCAATGTGACGATTGTGATGGAATCTATTGGAGGCCGGATTGGACAGCGTTTTACGCAACGAAGGATTCCACAGATTGGCCAATTCCGGCGCCGAGCTACACGATTGAGCAGAGACAGCAGAGAAGATGACATTAATAATTGTTGCGATTAATAATATAGCAATTAACATCTCAATTGATTCTTCATTGAGATGAAGAATTAACTGATCACCTTACCTTTCTTTGGTGAGCTCCTTCTGGTAAGCTATGGGCGATTGTAAGGCACGCAAAAAGTCCAACTGACACTCGAGCATTGCGTTGATGTTGGCCACCCAATCGTCGCGCTCCTCAACGCTGTTGGCTTGTAGCAAAAAGATCACATTATCCTGGTTAGGGTCGCGCGATTTCAGCATGAAACGACATGCCTCGAGCTCGGGCTCGCGTCCGGGCATCGCGAGCAACGAATCGTGCGCCAGTCCGTAGTATTTGTCGATGAGCGACATTTTGTTAATGAGCAAATGATTGCGATACATGTAAATGGGCGTAGCGTACTTGTTGGCCATGCTGAGTGCACCACTGGCACCACCAGAGCCACTGACACCGCTCGACATGGACTGAGAATCCATGTGATGATCGTGATGATGATGGTGATGATGGTGGTGATGATGATGACGAGATGAGCCGGACGATGATCCTGATTGGCTCACTATCTCGCTGAATATGATAGTTTGCTCAAACAGAAAGCACTGACGCTCACGTAGCTTAATAGTCGATAGTAGATTTTGTAGTTGAGCCACACTGGTGGCACTCATCGACATGGAGCCGATCGATGTCGACAGTGAGGCCAACGATGCCTGGACGGACGCCTGGCCACCGCCGGCGCCGTATCGATTGGGCCCCGAATCGATACCGGACGTGTATGTGGCCGCCGCCGACGACGATGATGATGATGACGATGAGTTCGTTGCCGCTGCTCCGCTCGTCGGTGTTTGGCCCGATTGACTGTTGGACAATGCGACGTTGATTGCACTGGTCACATCGGCAAATAAAAGTATGCCTTGCTTGATCAGTTTGCCCTGTGCCGTGAGCTTGCCGTCGAATCCATTGAGACGACCCACATTCATCATGTCGTCGGCCGTCTTTGGTACCACGTGCATGATTTGCACCGCGCACGCCAAATCGAGCACCTGATCATCGAGGCCCGCTTTCTCCGTGTACTTGAGAATGTCCTTGAGCAATAATTGATATTTCATGATTCGTTGCACGGGCTTTATCAACAGATCAGGCAGTTGCAGTTTGTGGCCGAATTTCTGGCGCAATTCCTGTTGTACGTGATGTGATTTGACATGACAAAACGAACGAATGAATAGATCAAGAATTAGAGTTAGTTAATGTACTAAATTAAAGCTATTGAAGCTAGGATTGCCTTATATACCGTTGCCGTCATAGGGGACAACCTTTCACCCTCAGAGGCTTATTATTCATTATGATTCAAACAAGTTGATCATCAATCTTTCGCCTGAATCTCGCTTCCATTGCCCACTCTCTTTCATTCAAACAGTGTATCAACTCATCTATCAATTGGATTCATTGCTGCTCTGAATCGATGAGATTCCTTGAATTATTAAAACGAAATGAGAGAAATTTTGAGAAATACGAGTTTATCCCATTGATTGAAACAAATTTCATCGATGGTCGATTGTCAATAGAAAATACAAAAAAATAGAAGAAAATGAAAGGGGAAGTTGATTGATTTGTGTAGAGCTATTGAATAGTCGAATAGTGAATATTTCATATTCTTCTATTGAATTGTTGGCTTTCAATTGGCTTTGTGTGGCCACTTGGCCAATTGCCAAGTGGATTCCATTCTGATTCTAATTCTGATTCTCGATTTCGTTCTCATTCTGATTCTGATTCTCATTTCAATTCTCATTCCATGGATGAATACAAGATTCAATTTTCGTATGAAGTAAGCATTCATTGCTCATGGCTAATCAAATGATGCCAACTATCAATTGATCACACTCGATCTGTGTATTGTGTGCTTCACTTCGTGTGTGGGCATGACGATGAAAGAACGTTGTGTTCTAACACACACACACACACACACACACACCTACATCGATTGGTTATACAGTTGAACAGTTTGATAAGTCTGACATTTGATCAGCAATCACTATAGCTTACATTCCATTATTCGCGAGGGCAGGCTATCGTTCAACGATGGGTTTATTTCAACGCCTCATGAAATTGGCCCCAAGCCATCAGAGCGTCGGTGGATGCATCACAAAATTTGAATTTGAATTTTCAAATCCAAATCAGAACTTGGAGATGGAAAAATAGAAAATAATAAAAAACCAATAAAAATCCTACACTGTGTGTCACCTTTGCAAACGAGTCTTCCTCTGACGAATGCAAACGTTTCTCCAGAAAATCGCTTTTTGTAAAATATTATCATATAATACTTTCGATTTAGATTTCTATTTTAGATAGAAATATTTAGTGAAAACATAAATTGTCAGCAAGCTTGATGTAGCTCTTCAGAGATTACGCTTGAGATTTGCTATGTAGTAACATCAATCAAAATTGTTGACATCTAAATGCACGCGACACATTGGTCGGTTAACAGCCGGTAGACACATTGGTCGGCAGTGTTTACACACTAACAGAGTCGATATTATTGAGATCAAAGAATAGCTCATTGACTTGTAGTGTGCTATCGAGCATGAATAAAAAACGATTCAATATTGACATACATATTTTTATTTTTATTGTAAAAAACCCCAGCAGCAACAACAATAGAAGCAGCATAAAGTGTAAAGTAATGTTTGAATCAAGTCTGGCGGGAAATTAGTTGATGCAATCGACACATCATTCATCATGAGTTGGTCAATCGAGCCAACTTGGCAACAATCTCTTGAGACTTGAACCAAGCCAACTCGACTAACAAGAGCAGAGCTTTTTTGGATCTCAGCAGATGAGTGAGACTTGCACCTGCTCAAACGTTAAAGCGAAACAACATGTACGCAAGCAAATTGTGTGTGCGTGTGTTCAATTGTGCGACAATTGTTATGTTTACAACTTTCTCATTCTTCTCATTTATTTTTTCTTATTATTCGTGGCGCGTGTGCTCTTTCCAAGAGTGTGTGTGTGCCGTCGACAGCACCAAAATTATAGCGAGCACGTACTCACAAATTGTGTCGCAAAAATACACGATGATAACCACGCGCAAGTAAGCGGCTGTATTTGCGATTTGAGCACTTCGATACACGATAGCACACGATCAATACGCGACGTGGCACGTGGCAAACAACACAAGGACACACACACACACACACACACAACAAGGTGTAGTGCTTAGATTACAAGCGACGCTGGGGCACGTATGCTCACGGCGCGCTCGTCGTAGGCCAGCTGGCCTCTGTTCGTAGCACGTAGCACGTGTCCAATGAATTGTAGGCAGCAGGCGCAGATTGTGTCACGCAGGTTGTGCTGGTGTTGGTTTTGGTGCTCATGCTTGTGTGTCTCACAAGATTGGCGACCTGCAATTGGTGACAGCGACAACGACAACACAGCTGGCGGCAATGAGCACCTGGCGGTGCACGTACGTGAGTTGGCTTCGCTAGGGGCCGCTGCGAACTGTGAACTGTGAATCGAGAGCTTGGAGCGCCTCAAGGCGACTCGATTCCATTCGACACGATACGATTATATGCAACAATCTTACCTGTGCGACAGTGTTAAGCACACACACACGAGCGAGACAATGTGTGCGATAGAGCGAGCGCGTGCACGTTAAGCTTGCCCAGCTGCCATGTAAATGTTTCATTATCATGCAAGCGAGAGAGAGAGAGAGAGAGAGAGAGCGCGAGCAGCCGGGCAGGCAGGCAGATAGACAGACAGGCAAGTAAAATGTACTGCTAAGTTTGACATCCGTTTTGAGCTGGCTTGTTGTTTGCTGTTTGCCGTCAACGTCCGTTCTTTGGAATCTCCGACGACGACGCTGGCGCTGACTCTTCGATGTTGGCATCTGTGCAAGCAGCCATCAAGCTAGCACACGAGCCATGACAGGCAGGCAGGCAGGCAAACAAGTAAGCAAGCGAGCAAGTAAAAAGAGAAAAGACAGACTCAGAAAGTGTAAGCGAACAAGTAGAGGCCAACAAAGGTAAAAGGGAAGGGAAGGGGAAAGGGGAAGGAAAAAGTAAACGTTACAGTAAATAAATAAATGAAAAGAATAAAGAAACATGCCACAAGCTCTGACAAGCCATTCTAGCATCGGTAATAGAGTGGTAGTTGTGTACATGTTTTGTGTGCCTGTGTGTCTGCGGCAATATTGACACACTAACGCACCGGTTTCATTTGCATGCTTGCCAATTCTAGTCTAAAAGCAATCCCGTCGCTACTCTTTAACATGGCATGCTTTGGGCACAGGTTACTCGTCGTTGTACACACACACACACACACACGCACACGAACACGAACACCAACACAGCTAGAACAGGTGCACAGTGTAGTGAGCTATATACACGTGCTGCTGGTTCATGTTGACACATGCCATTATTGCTCACTGGCTCACTGGCAATAGCCGTAAGCCAGCCGGCTGCTATTGCCGAGCTTGTGGCAATATTGTAATATATTGCCTGTACGAGTGCCTGTGTGTCGATGGGTGCGTGTGTAATGTTCAACGCTTATCAATGCTCAAGCAGCTTAAAATGGAACTTAATTTATCGACGAAGCTAGAGAAGCTAACGCACAAGTTGGCGACCGGAACAAAGAGGCGCTTAGGCTGGCGCTGTGCACGTGCCTACCGCAGCAGCAGGTGCAAAAAGAAGGCGTGGCTCTTGGCAAACGTTGCAATGAGTCAAGAGAGTCTAGAAGATATCGAGCAAGAGAGAAAGAAAAAGAAAAAGAAAATGTCTGGCACTGAGAGAAACCGAGAATAAATCGACGCAGGTATATCTTGTGTACATCGTTTTTTTTCGCCAGTCTGTTTGCGTGCCTGCCTGTTTGTCTGTCTCACTGTCGGCTTGGCTCAGTTCGGCTCGGCTCTGATATTCTGCCCAGCTGGCTGAGCAGATAGCTCAACTCACCTCTGTGTGTGTGTGGCTGAGCGGAGTGATCATGGCATCAGACAAAAAGTGAAGAGAGTGTTCTTTTTCTTGCTTGTTTTTATCCTGACAATGAACCAGTTATTCAGAGAGAGAGAGAGAGAGAGAGAGACAGAGACAGAGACAGAGACAGAGACAGAGACAGAGACAGAGGGACAGACAGACAAGCGGGAGGACAGGCGGACAAAGAGTCGAGAGAATTTGCTTGCTCAGAGTTGGCCTGAGCAGTCTCAGTATCGTCAGTCGCGAGATTGTTTGACTTGAAAAGAACAGAGTTCATCAAAATGGTAATCATAGAGAGCAGTGGTGTTGATGGTGGCAGTTACAAAATCATCCAAGAAGCAGGCGAACAAACGAACAAACAAGAGCTAGAAAACGTTTAGTGTGTCATTGATTGACTGACAACGTGAGTCGTTTACGCCGTTGATTGTTGCTGTCGGCGCTTTCGCTTTCGCTCTTGCTCTTGCTCTTGCTCTCGCTCTCACTCTTGCTTTTGTGACCCTTACGTTTGAAGAGTGGCGCCGTTTTATGGAACGTGCTCGTGCACTATCCTAACGTGTTTGTGTTGTGAGTGTGTGTGTGCAGCACGTGCTTGAGTGTGTGAGATCAAGTGAGTGCTCAGGTGACTTGACTTAACTTGCGAGCACACGAGCACAGCACAGCACTTGCACTCACCATTGGCAGCACCATGTTAATCGCCATTGCCATTGCCATTACGTAATTGGTTGGTCGCCGGGAGCACATTTAAAACTCGCTCTCTTAGATAATCTCTCTCTCTCTCTCTCTCTCTCTCTCTCTCTCTTTCACTGTTGCTCGTTCATTATGACGTGCGCTAGTTCATTCATTCGTTACCTCGTCGGCTGGTTCGTTCGTTCGTCCGCCCGTTTAACGAACTCTTGCCAACGAACGACGAAAGCTACTGCACCGAGTTCTTATACAAACGAAAGTTTATGTTGATGCCGATCTAGCCCGACCATCGGCTGCCCACAAGCTCGCTTCCAATGTACAATTCAAACAACTACACACACATACGCACAGTTTGCTCGTTTGCACATCCAATCAAACTCAGCTAACTTTAGATCGGCGAACTTTAGTCAACTGAACTGAACACTAACAACAGATGGAGGTTAATTTTACTGCCACGCCCTCTTTTGCTCGCTCGTCCATTTCCATGCTGGTGCAACTCAACCATTTAGGACAGACGAGCAAACGAGAGAACGTAAAACAAAAGAACGAACGAACAAAGTTAGATAGCGATCGTGAGTTAAAAGAGTGCTAAAGATTCATCAGTGAGATTTTGAGCTGAGTTTGTTCCTGTGCTCGTGTGTTGCGCAAGAGTTGTGTGCTGCACGTGCACGAATCATACAAAAGTGAGTCAAGTGCATTTGCGAGTGTGCTCGTGTGCATGTGTTCAGCAGACGACGTTCAGACGCGCTCGGTTAACGTCGTCTGCTCTGTTGAACGGCACAACACGTGCGTTGTTCATGCCGTGCTATATGCCAGCCAGCCAGCGAGCTAACCACGTGCACGAGGTTTTCAAGTGCAAAGGTTGGCAAAATTCAAGGTCGGTGCCGCTTGATGATCAGCGCACACAGCGATGTTACTGGCAAATCAACATTCGACGATCTGTCAACTTTGTATTAACTTTCACAAATGATGATGATGATGAATTCTCTCACAACTGGATTGCAGAAATATGACAGAACAGAGAAGAAAGGCAAGAGCAAAAGCAAAAGCAAAAGCAAAAGCAAAAGCAAAAGCAAAAAGACGAACAATCAATTTTTGAGAGAACTTACCTCAAAGTAAGTGTCCAAGTATTCGGACACTATGTACTCGGAACGTGGCTTATTTTGGCAATACACGACGTACATGTGCAAGCGGCGCTCGTAGCGCTTGAACAGAGCGCCCAAACGTTGGGGCTCGTCGAGACACTTTTCAAGTTCACGCACAAACTGATCGCGGTGAAACTCATAGATGGCTTCGACGTTGCCGAATATCATTTTGTGCTTGCCATTCTTGAGGTCTTCAGGTAGTGCAGGAGTGTCAATGACGGCGGGGGCAGCAGCAGGTGCTTTGGTTGGATGGATTGATTGCATTGATTGGTGTTGGTTGTGGTGGATCAAAGCATCACAGTTATTGTTGTTATTTGTTGACTGACTGTCTTGTTGTTGTTGATCTTGCTGTTGCGATTGCTTCACGTCTCGTGCTTCGCTGCTTGTGGTGTTGGCTTTGGCGGTGGTGGTAGTACATGTTGATGATTCGTGCTCAACATGATGATTGTTGTTGTTGTCGTTCGCAGCAACATTGTTGGCCACGGACGGTGAGATCACTGGAACGTTGACTTGCGTTGCCGTGTAAGTAGGCGCCAATTTTTGGCTCACAACAAGTGCGGTAGCCTGTTCTTGCTGCTGCTGTTGCTCGCTCGTTACTGTGCTTGCGGTGATTGTGGTGGTCGTAGTGTCACTTTGACTTTGGTGTCCTGTTGTCGTTTGATATTGGCTATTGGCGTGATGATGGTGACGCGATTGCGTCAGAGCTGCTTGACTGGCCGCATAAGTTGGCACCACTCCCGTGGCCAGAATACCGGCGTCGGCACCCAATTTGCGACGAATCTCCGCCAAATAACCGTCGACAATTTTTCCCAAATCGGCGACATAATCGCGCTCGGTCTCAATCAATTCGTTGAGCACATAACGGCGCTTGTAGAGAGCTTGCTCGCGCTCCTCTTGACTCACTTTGTTGTTGGCACTAGCGCCACTAATATCACTTGAATTGTTTTTTGTTTCCGAATGCTGCTGTTCTTTCGCTTCCTCTTTCTCTCTAATCGTCGCGTCGTCTTTCTCTAAATGATTGACGCTACCTTTGTTGTGATGGTTGCCACTATCATTGGCATTGGCGCTCTCGTTGTCACTGCTACTTTGTACTTCGATCTCTTCTACTTCCTCTTCTGTTTCCTCGTCCTCGTCGTCGGTCGTGGTCGTCGTTGTCTCCTCAACCTGCTCACTTCTTGCTCGACTTGCTGTCCTGCTGCCATCCACATCGACGGCGTCCTCGGCGTCGTCAACGATGAGCTCGTCGGTCGAATAGCGACCTACTAGGGCGTGTCTCGCTCCAAGGTTGCCGCCGCTAATCACACGATTACGTGAATCACCATCAGAGTTAGTATTGTTTTTCTGACTGATAACACTGCCACTCAATGAATGATGATTGCTGACTGTCGCAGTTGCATGATGCAACACATTGTGTGCTGCATCATTCGTAGCTGTTCGTGCTGTTCGTGCTGTCACCACACTTGCTGCCATTGAATTGTTGTCAATTATAGTTGTTGTTGCTGCTGTCGTTGTTTGATATTGCTGTTGCTGTTGTTGTTGGCCAAAAATGATTCGGTGTTGCTGCTGTTGCGATGATGTCAATGCATTGTTGTTGTCGCTATTCATAATGGTCGACGCGTCAGGCGCGTCGACTGAACTGCGTCTTTTGTCGAGCTCGTGGTCGTGGTCGTCGCTTTGTTTTGTTGTTGTTTTGTCTTTTTCTTCTTGCTGCTTGAAATGATGATTTTGAGTCAATGATGTTACAACAATTGACTCACTTTCTGTTGTTCTAGCAGCTACTTCTGATGCTGAAGTTGTAGTGGCTGTTGTCGAACTACTATTAATACTATCTTTATTATTACTACTGCTATTGTTATTAATATTAATATTGTTGTTATTGGTGTCGGATATCAATTTAATTGATGTGTGCTTGCAATCATCATTATCGTGCTCCACATTGTCCACAACAACAACGAAAGCATTATTTGTTTCTCTGCTGCTATCGGCGCCGACGATGACGCTGGCGCTTTTGTTGTCGTTGCTGTTGCTGTTGGTTATTTGATTGCAATTGGCATCAATTAAATCATCTCGTTGTGAATTATTATTATTATTATTTTGTAAATCTAATTGTAAGGCGCTTTGTTGTTGCTGTTGTGATTGTTGTGCTGAATCATTACATTGATGCTGCAATAGCTGCTGTTGAGTGTGCACTAGCCTCACTAAACTTGTTTGTTGCTTGTTCTTCTTCTTCTTCTTCTCATTCTTGACGTTCGTGTCGTCTAATTCGTTGCTGTCGTTGTTGTTGTTGTTCTCAATATCCAAATTGTTGCCAGAGGAGTTGGCGAAATTCTCTTGATTGGCGCTACTGCTATTGTGATTGCTGCTGTCGTCGTTGGCGGTGTTGCTTCGTGAGGCTCTCGACTCGAATACTGAGCTCTGAGCTCTGACACTGTCAGCGTTGCTAGAGAGCTCGCTAGTATCTTGTGAGGTACGCGCACGCGCACACACACCACTTGGTTGAGCTTGTATCTGTCGCTGTGGCCGAGGCCGGGACTCGTGAAAAGAATCGCTGCTGCTTTTTATGCCGCAATCTTTCGTGGCTGAGCTTTTGGCGGCGGCTTCAACAACAACAGTAGCTACTTTTGACTGCGAGCTGAGTGAATTGTTTGATGTCTCACGGGACACTCGCTCGATGATTTCAGTGACGTTCGCATTCAAGCATTCACTTGGGTGCTGTTCAGCTTTAGTTGGAGCCTCTTTAGTTGTTCTACTCGTGCTAGTCTTGTGCTTGTTGTTGTTGCTGTTCACTTGCTTTTGAATCTGATTTAGCTGGTTGTTGCTGTTGCTGTCGTTGTTCATTCGTTGTTTGTCATTATTGCTGTGGCCCATTTGCGGTTGTTGAGGCTCTAATTTCGACGACGACACATTCTGTTCGACTTGGACGTCGACACACGTTGGCGCTGTTCGATCTTGATCTCCATCTCGATCGCTGTTGTCGCCGTTGCTAATGTCGATTGAGTTAAACATGGCTGCACTTGACTCGCAGCTAGCTTGTTCACTGCAACTATAGCTTGTGCTCTGACGCCAACTGCTGCTGCAACTGTCACTGTAACCGTAACCGTAACTGTAACTGTAACGACTGTTGTTGCTGTTGTTGTCGTTGTTTATGCTTTGACTTTTGCACTTGCACTTGTTTTCTTTTTCTCTTTCACTTTCATCGCTTCGATTGCAATTGTTATTGCTATTGCTTCTGCGAGTGCCAGTGAGGTTGCGATTGCGATTGCGGTTACGGTTAACCAACGTCAGTGATTCTCTCACGTTGGTGACAGCAGTGGCGACGGCAGCAGCAACAACAACAGCATTATTATCGTTTGCTCGCTCGTTGTCGTTGTCAACAGCAGTGGCTAAGATCGCTGTTGCTTCTGTCGTCGTTGTTGAAATCACATTCGACGACAAATGTTCACCAGGCGCCAAATGTTGTCGCTCAAAGTTGTTATTATCGTCGTCGTCGTCGTCGTCGCTTGATCCACAAACGAATGATGTTGATGACTGCCGATTGCTCACTTGATCTTCACCTTTCACGGTACATCCAATTTGCTGCTTCGTGCGATAAACAATCTTTTACATGCACGAATTTGATTTTTGAGTTTCAATGATATCGAATTTTTTGTTTTCATCGACAAACAGACAGTTAGTCAGTCAGTTGCACAAACAAAAAGAAAACAGCGAGACGGCAAAACGGTGAGAGAAGAAAAAAGACGAATAAGAGAAAAAAGAGATGTTAGTTTTTTGTTATTATTTACGTAATAAGTTTGCTTGACGTTCAATACCAACAACAGCACATTGCTAGCGTACAGCAGTGTTGAACGTTCAATGTTGAATCATGTTGTTTCATGCTCGTTACGCTTTGTGTGTAAGTGTCGTTTGTGTCTGTGTTTGTTTTGCTTTGTTTAATAGTTGTCATTAAATTTTTATCTCATCAATGGGTACAGACATAGACACACACTAAATGTGAAACATATCAAAACATAAAACTTGATGAACAGAATTTGATTTGTACAGTCGACGATGTCTTTGTTCAACGACACTCGACGAGCGCTTCTTTTCTCACGTGAACTATGGTTAGAACCCGTTTCGTTAAGCAACATCAGTTCTCTCAGGCACCAGCAATAGTGAGAACTGTCAAAGGATCGAATCAGGTGACAGATAGACAGACAGACAATGAGTCAGAGTCACCTGTCTGTCAGTGTTGTACTTTTCCCTCTGAGCTCTCGTGTGCTTGTCGCTTTAACTATTGTTTTTTCACGTTTTGTTTGCAATAAAATGCTCAATACATTTGTTCTACACTTAACAGGGCACACTCATTCGTGGGTTATTCGCTCTTGTTCATACATCGAAATGAAATTTTTGCACATCGACACCAAATGGCGTCATCAACAATCATCTGGCGTTTCATGTGCGTGTGTTGCACCTTTTGTTCTGGTTCCAATTCTAGCTTTAGTTAGTTTAATTGTCACCTTTTCATCGTGTGTGTGTGTGTGTGTAGCTCGCCTGAGCAAAACAAATGCTGCTTGCTCCATTGACACTTTTTTCTCTCTTTGTTGTTTATTTATCACAACTTTCAGTTCACCGGCTGTGATGACTCACCGGGCGGCCGTGCGCGCGCGATGAACCATTGTCATCACAACCGAACGAATGTCACCTGTGAATAAACGAATGAAACTACAAAAAAGAGTGAAAGAACCAACGAACAAACAACTGAGTTGAACGAGCGAAATGAGTTAGCAGAACGACGAATTCTATATCGTTGTTGTTGTTGCAAATGTCAAATATTGGACACAAAATTTGCGTCGGGCACACTTGATTCATTAATGACTACTTCATTGATGAATTCTTGTTTTTGAAATTTGTTTTGCTTTTGTTCGCCGCTTTGTTAATCGTCGTAGCAAAGTAAGCAATAATAATTAGTTCGACACCATCTTTCCGTTTTCACAAACGGACATTTGATGGGGGAACAAACAATCATCAATGAATCGATTTATAGTTCCGATTGAATTAGAGCCTCGAATCGGAGGGTCGAATGGGAGCTCAAGTTTAGAGAGTTTGGGAGAGTATTTGATACACAATGCCTTTAACCATTCATTGTCATTGATTCATCACTGTTTCCTATGAAAAATCCTAAGAATTCTTTGAATTTGTGACAACTTAAAAGCCACAATGCAAACACCAGCACTTTCCAGAATTGGGGAAATCTGGTTCTTGATTCTTGGCTAGTGCTTCACCGATAGCTTTAAGCTCAGTAAGCTCAGTCAAGGAAAAGCGTACATGGCGCTGCCACCCGACCATATGACAGCTGATTAAATTGACAGCGACATCGATTATGAAATGATTGTCAATTAATTGATTGTTGTCACCTGTTTCATTTGCTTCTCATTCGCTGCCGACAATCACACACACACACACACGAAACTATGAATTTTTCTCGAGCTTAATGAGATTGTTAGTGTCACGCTAGTTTCTTTTATAAGCTCATGTTCCTCTTCCTCCTTCTAATAATAATATGTGATTGTCATCGGAAAGTGAGGATAACGAGCAATTGGCACGCAACTTGGAGCAATTGGGCGCAAATTGATGTGCAAGCAAGCTAGCAAGTGCAGCACCTGATGCCGAACAACCAGTCGGGCCTCCAATCCCTCTAATTCAAGCTCAAACTCAAATTTGAACTCGAACTCAACTTCAAGTCACGCACTCAATCACACACTCACTAGTTAGCACACTTCTACGTTCCATATAATAATGTGTGTGTGTGTGTGTGTGTGTGATAAAAGTCGATTCTCTTCCTCTCACAAGTGGGAGACAAGAGTATGTGTCAGTATGACATATGCTAGCCGGCCAGTTAGCTTGAGAGCGTGCCAAATTCGATCGTTCAAATTATGATTCAACTACAGCAACAATAACGACAACGGCAACGGCAACAATGCGGTGTACAAACAATGGGGCACAAAACGAGTGACTTTTTCTCCTAAAGTCACTTGTCGTGTGACAGTGTCGTGAGTTTTTCCTCACAATTACATAATAATTTTCCGTTCTCATTCCGACTCACTCGACTGCGATTTCGACTTAGACTCTGACATCAACTACATAAATCCAAATGCAACACTAACTGACAGTATATTGCACTTTGTCTGTGTGGCTGATGCAACTGTATGAGTAGGTGTGTGCACACTGTTAGCCTGAACCGATGAGCTGAGCTAACACAGTGTTGAGTGAAAAGTTCCCCTTTGTTTGACTTTTTCACTGCCTGAAAATGTTAGCTGACTATTAGATTATTGAGAGAAATAGATTTTGAGCTGTAAAGTTTGCACTAAAACTTTCAATTATAGGACAGCCACACGCACACAATGTCGACAATTGATCGACAATTGAATGTCGAGCATGTGAGTAAAAGTAAAACATAGTGTCGAAATGTGATATGTTATTATTTGAGAGTCTGAGACGACAATTATTTGGTCAAGTATAATTCAGCCCTCGCACGCACGCACGCACACAAAATAATAACCATGCTCTCCTTAGCTTCGATGGCAGCCTCGACATAGCACGCATGCGATGAGAGGGCAATCAATGAAGACTTAATATTGAGCCCAACGAGCCGTTCGTTTGGTGTAAAAACCTAGTCCGCAGAAGTAAGAATCAAAGTTACATAACAATGGCGTGGCATAGAAATTACTATTGTACAGCTAGATAGATAGCGAGGCATTCTTAACAACTCTAAATTGATAAAATTGAGAGTTGAGAACGCACGCAAACTGTCTGGGGCTTGAATTTTCAATCAAGCTCTGTGACAGATTGTTCTCTTCTCATCTGCTCTGCTCTGCTCTTTCTAGAATCAACTACAACTGTTCGACGACGACAGCGGCAACTGTTTTGTTGGCTAGCTAGCTAGCTGGCTGTGTGAAACTTTGCAGGGGGCGTTCAAGGCAATAGCCAGCAACTAGTAATCAACCAAGAGCTGACAGCTGACCGGTTGCTAACAAGGCAAATGGCAGTGACCCTTATTAGTGTGTGTGCCGAATGATCCTAAACTCGACATCGACATCGGGATGATCGGCAGCAGGACCGGCTGATTGTAATGGACACACAGGTGATATATTGCACGATCGATAGTGCACGTGCACTATCGACTATGACGTACGTACTAACAATAGCAATATCGGCTTTGTCGAAAGAGGCTTTGCCAGGCTCATAATTGACGTAGTGCAAGCGGTCAACGTGAATATCACGTTGGATACGAAAGCCGTGATAGCCGGCCAGAACAAATTTCTCAAATGAACAAATTTGAGTTGTTCACACGCACACGCACACAATTCGAGCTAAACAAAGAAAGAACTAGATGATTGTTTTTGTTTTGTTGTTGTTTGTTCGTTTGTGATCGCCAATTGATTTCTCGAATTCGAGGATGGCTGCTCGATGTTTCGATGTTGTTGCCGTCGTACGCTCATTCGTTGTTTGTTACTATTTCTGCTGTTTAGTCAGATGGCAGCAGCAGGAGCAGTCGAATTGTCAGCTGGCTGGCTAGTTGTTGGTTGAATAGTTGAGCTATTTCGACGGACGCTGCTGACTAACACAAGTCAGCGTCCAAAATGAATTGAGCAGGCTGTAACACAATCGAATGCTGCCGAGCTGAATGCTTCAGCAGCTCGAGCTGGGATTCGAGTTTTGATTCGACCTCGCACGAGTAAGCGGTCAAGCGAGCGAGCGAACGAGCGAAAACCTACTACTGCGCCTAGTGAGAGCAGTGTGAGCAGAGCTATGTGAGCTGTCTATTGTGGAACTAATACAAATCAATGTGATGTAATACAATGAAACTTAGCGAATTTAGTTCAATTGCAGGCACGCATAGAGCACGGCAAGTGGTACACGGAGAATGGCAACAGAGAAAACGTGCGGCATTACAACACGATAAATTGTTATGCTATGCGATACTGCGGCACCGTACGGCACGCCAGACTATGAGCTAAGCAAACGGACCGAGCGATTGTTAGCGTTAGCTGTGTTGGTCTGTGTGAGTGTGTGTGTGTGTTCATTCTATTGAATTCTATTCTCAGTCGAATCGACACGACACGAGTCTGTTCACGACTGAACTCGATTCTGTTCTGCTCTGTTCTGTTCGATAAAATGAAATGAAATGAAATGGAATGAAATGAAATGAAACGAAACGAACTGAACTGAAATGCAAGCCTACGCTCGACTCTGTTGAACGCAGCACTAAACTATGCTTGTGAGCCAAGCTATATAAGCTGGACTCGTGCAACGGAATCGCCTCAATGAGCATTGAGCGTGAAGACGCGAGAACTTTGGGAGACCTCACACAGACACAGACACAGACACACACACGTACACACGCACGCACGCGCCAAATACCAAATAGCGACAGACAAAGAAGGGATCGCAAGCTATAGCAGGCCAGCGAGCGAGCAACAACTCTACGACCTACACAGTGAGGAAGGGCAAGAGAAGGGGAAAGGGAAAAGGAATGGGAATGGGAAAGAACGGAGAATGAGAATTATGGAGCCAGAGAATTATGCGTGCGTGCGTGCGTGCGTACGTACGAACGAACACACGGCCATGGACAAACAAACGCATACACGGACGCGTGTCGCGCGGCACCCTCGCTTGGTTGGTTGGTTTGGGGCGCCAGCTGGCCAAGTTTTAGCTCTCGCGCGAATGTGCCAGTTCTCGAGCGAACACGTGTTGGCGAGCATTGGCCAATGCAATGCTAAGATACAACGCTTACTTGCCACACAACAACAGCAACAACAAATAGGCGTCGATTGAGAATAATAATAAAAAAGAAAAATATAAGATAAAAGAAAAACAGAGAGAGAAAGAGAGGCCAAGCACACTGACACGGACGGACACGAGACGAATTCAAGCGAGCGGGCACGCAGTTTAGCTGCTTGCATATTCTGTTTAGCCAATGGCTAATGTTGTGTGGACATACACACAAAATATACAGGAGGACAGGCGGACAGACAAACGAATAGGATAGGACAGAACGGAGAAGAGAGAACAAGTGAAAGTCTCTGCTTTCATCATTTTCGATGCCACCAGCAACAATAACACAGCGACAATAGCGACAATTGTTGTCGTTGCACACTTCGGCTACAACCAGCTGTTTGTAGCGTACGAGTAACTAAAGCGGCTACAGTCACATTGACACTGGAGACAAGCATAAACAGTGGAGAAGCCAGACACACGAACGAACGCACGCAATCACGCTCGCACAATTCAAACCAAACCAAAAATAAAACCCTTTGCTACCGTTCGTTCGTTGGTTCTTTCTTTCGTTCGCTCGTTGAGTTTGAGCTTGAGTTCCAGTTCCAGTTCCAGTTCATGTTTAAGTTTGAGTTGCGAATGAGCTCGATTCGTTGGCTTGCTCTCTCATTCGTTGGTTGGGCGACATTGGCGCGCGTTGCTAGTGTCGAGTCAAAGTCGACACAAACGAGCGATCAAGTAAGTTAGCTGGCTCGACAAAAGTGGAGCAAACTGAGCGTGACAACACTCGCCAGACCGAGCACACACACACATACACGCACGCATACACGCTCACACCAGGTCACGGGACGTGAGGCTGCTGTGTTGGCGTAGTGGCGATTCCACAGCAGACTCACGGCGGCCAACGCTATCAAACACACTATCAAATGTTGGCAACACTATCAATAGCGTCACATTAAGACGAACAAGCAGCAACATTAGCAGTAGTAGCAGCAGCAGATAGAGTTAAGCTAACGTTACAAGCCAGAGAGATAGCGACGGCGGCAAAATATAATGCTATTAAGCAGCCAGCATTATAGCGACAAAAAAACTCGCACATTGAGCGTCACACATCGAGTGTCAAGCGGTATGAGTCGACCATAATAAAGGGTGCCAAAGACTTAGTCCGAAAAAAAATAAAAGAAGAACGAGCATATGACGCTGTGTGCTTGAATGGGACAGGTTGTACTTTATTCATGTGTTGCAGTGGGTTCGGAGCTCGAGATACCGAAATGTACTACGCAGAACTTACTCTGTTAAGAATGATTTTGCACTTTAAAATCTCTTTCGTTTAGAATTTCCCGCTTCTTTTTGGTGTAATAGAGGCACCGTACTCTAATTTTACTACATTTTTTGATCAGTAAGATTAGAATATCTTGATATCTATTGAACGCAAAATGAATTCATCCGATCGTATTGAAAAAATCTACTATGTCTCAGTGAAAATGATATGCTTGCCATAGAAGTCAGTGGGAGCTCGAAAATGCACTGCTTAAAGGCACAGTCATATGTGGCTGCTTTTATTTTTTTTCGGACTAAGTCTTTGGCACCCTTTAGGCAGCAAACGCATCGGAGATCCAATTAGCCAGCCAGCTAGAGAGCGAGAGAGCGAACGAACGAGCGAACGGCAACGAACAATTACGACGAGCTCACACACGCACATTCGCACGCGAACTCGTTAGAGTGTGAGTATGAATATGTTCGTGATTGTGAAATATAACGATTTGCACCTCAACAGTGAGCGATATTGCGACAATTGAACAACAGACACACACACACACACACACACACACACCCAGTGAGTGTGAGAAGCAAAGATTGTGTAAACGAGATATCGCGACACAACTCTCACGACGATCTCAGTCACTTAGTTCGTCAATGATAATAATGATGCTCATCATGGCCATGCTCACTCCAATCAAGTCTCTCGTGTATCATGTTTGCTCAACGATTCAGCACTGGATATTCAGCGTTATCATTTAGGTTCATGCTCGGTGTCAATTCAGTATTCAACACCTGTTCATGCAGCCTTGTTGACAGCTTGTAATTGATCAATTGCTCTCGACCATCGCCACGGCCAATTGACAAGGGAGCCATGGAATCCTTGACGAATGGCCTCTATCTGCAGGCAAAGGCCATTTTCTCTCTTTTCCTTGCCACATTGCGTAAAGATAACGATATCATGTTCAGTTGTTGTTCATCATCAACAACTGAGATTCAACAATCACACTGTGTGTGTTGTTCGTGCTCACAACGAGCGCACGATCAATTTTGATGAGCTGCTCGAGCAGTACGTTTGATTTCGTTGCCCCCTTTTGCTACGATCTTATCAGAGAAAGTGAGCTTACTTCTCGCTTAAATCAACGCAAGCACAAAAATGAAAGATCCCCCACAAATATGTATTGTGTGGGACAGCAGGCGAACGAAGCATAGAGAAGTTGCTTTTTAAGGCATTACAACTATTGAAATAAAACTCAGAAAAAATGGTATGGATTGCATTTGAAAGTTGAGAACTGTATGCCAACTACACTAGCGCATGAAACACTAGCACCCAGAATGTCTCTTTGTTTGGCCTCTCGACATTTGTCGTGAGACCTTTGTCATCGATATCTCGTCGTCTTCAAACTGTTCGTCACGATCGTTCGTCCGATCGTGTGTCGCGTCAAAGAGATTGGCAAGAGAAAGCTTGACAATCTCACCAAGACGACGACAAGTGAACAATCTCACGATAATGGTCGGTAATGGGCCTAGCACAAACTTGCACTTGTACTCGCTATCACTGCACGCAGCAACTGGAATAAGAAGGAGAAAGAGAAGAAGAGGTGGAACCAGAAAAGAGGCCCGAGGTCACTGCTGTTGGGCTCAGTCTTTACTTTTCTTTCTTCTTCTTCTCATTTTCTTTGATCAAGCCATCATTCGATCAATAAGGACTAGCAATCGGCGAGCGATAGGCAACTAGTGCGCATTGGCGCACGCCAACAGACAAGTGCGCAAGTCTATAGTCTGAGCGTCAACGAGCAGCGAATCCAGTGTAGTGCAATCCAGTAAATACTCATGAGAAGTTTACACGCTCAACTTTCTCAACAGACAATAGATAGATCGATTGATTGTGTCTCCTGAAGATTGGCTGGCGCTATTATTATTATTATTATTATTATTATTATTATTATTATTTCTAGCGCAGCTTACTTTGTCAGCTGTTAACCAACTTTCTGTCACCAATGTAGACTTGGCGATTACTTTATTCTTTGGGTTATTTGATACGCGTTACGTGTACGTGGGTTTCTCTCAAGCCCTTGTTTGAGCATCGAACGAACTCTAGCCATCTTTTTAACTTTACCTTGTTAGTTCTACTTGACTGATCGGCTTGACTTCAAGATCAGCTTGAGGCTCTCAGAGCCGTTGACAGAGCAAACTTGATTCGAGCTTGCTTTTACTAGCTTGAGCTTGCAATAGTTGGATAGTTGTCCACTCATATCTCAACTCTGGCTCTGTCATCATTTTCTAGCAGGTAGGTTTAGGGGATGAAATCTGATGAAAAGTTTACTGCTAACAAATCAAGCCTAGCCAAAATCAATCTCACTTCGTCAAGATCTCAAGATATTTGACTCACAATTGTCTCACTCATTGGATTGAGTAATTGAATAAAGCAAGTTGAAAGTGAGCTCGAACAAGTTGAAAGTGACACATCACGCTCATCGCGCAATTGTTCGCGTCATGAACAAGGTAATTTCTATCCACAAAGTTAGTTGGTACCAGTTTTTTAGATCAAAGCCCTCATTTTTGAACACACGGTGAGCTGATTTTTCACTTGAAAAGCGATACAACAGACTCAGTTTCGCATGAATTCGAACGAAAGCGGCATATTACGTACACTCCGCGTCACAACTAATGCAAGAGTGTGCTGAGCACAAACTATGAATGTT
>JAIFTH010000228.1:0-42702 GCA_019968535.1 Fragariocoptes setiger
GTGTGTGTGTGTGTGTGTGTGTGTGTGTGTGTGTGTGTGTGTGTGTGTGTCAGTGGTAAGAGTTTGTGCGACACGAACGAAGAATTGAAGAAAGCACGGATGAGAGCAATCAGAGAAAATCTTCGTTAGGCAACACCGCGCGCGAGCGGTTATTGGCCCGCTCGCTCGCTCATTCTGCTCGCTTGTTCGTCTTCCTGTGTAATTCTCTGCCCCGCTTGCCTGTCTGTCTGGGAATGCGTGCCTGTAAGTGATAGTTCGTGCGTTTATCCACTAGTATTTGTTGTTGAAATTCTGGTGTTACAGCCAACAACAACAGCGCTGGCCGAAGTGCGCTGCTCCCGCTACGTTGTGGATTGTACACTGTGTTCGATGTGAGAGTGTTTGTGTGTACGACGGCGACGAGAGTGACGTGCGTGCGCTTGTGTGTTATCCAACGATGAAAAGCACACACACACACACACACGCACACGCACAGACAGACGAGGACACGGGTCGAGAATGCACACACACTCACACACAGCCTGTCGAGCAGCCGTTCGCAGATTTGCGTTCGGTTATATCTTTAGCCTGTGTGTGTGTTTGTGTGCGTATGATTGTGAGTGTGTTTGTGCGTGTGTTTGTGTGAGTCTGTCTGTCTCTGTATGTGTGAATTGTAAGGAGTTTGATTGCCTTTTGTCCATTCAAATGTGAAGCCTATGACCATTGTGAATGTACACATACATTAACAAAAAACCGCTCGCGGCACAGACGATTATTATTATTATTAGTATCATCTCTATCATTTGTACCATTATTATCATTACTACATTGAAACAAAAATATACTAGCAACGCCACATTGTTGTTAATTGTTATTGCATTGGTTGTGTGTGCAGTTTAAATAGAGAATCAATCTATTGAGTTTACACACGATGCAAGTGTGCGGTGTTAACATTTATTTTTAGACCACTTGGATCATTGCAATTGTCATCATCTTCAATAACATCACTATTCAAACTATAATCAAACTATTTGATACGTGTACAATATCTTTCGAGATAATTGCGCACACGCAAATATACAGGAATATATTTATCATAGATGTCATTGACAGATATCAATGAATATGAGAATATCATGCAGCGGTAGTTATCGATTACAGTTGCAATCTCTAACAATATGCAAGACTACAATAACAATCACAAAGTTGACATTATCAATAGCAAAACAACAACATCAGCGACGACAACAATAATAACTACTGATACCACCACCAGTGGCATCATCATTGCCACTACTGTAGCAGCACCAACAAAAACACGACACCGAACAATTGCCAGCTGTTGAAAGTAACCTTTCCACATTTGTTAGCTTTTGTGGAAGTTTTGTGCAGTCTTGTGTGGTTGTTGTTGTTTGTAACGTACCTTGCAGTTGCCACTTGTATTGAGTGCCACTTTTGTGATTGTTGGCATCAAATGATCAAGCAAACAGACTAGCAAGCAATCAAATAACATTTGAATTATACTCTTCTTAGTAAATATCACGCTGACGCATAGACTAATAGTTTTGAACGAAGGGGGCACACAATTGTTTCATCAGCCAGTGAAACGGTACCGCTAGCATACACGATATTCTTAACTATAATTACAATGAGTGGTCAAAATCGTTTTTTATTACCGCCTTCATTGGCAGGCAAATCAGCATCGTCGCCTAATACGCAAGCAATTAATAACGATGATAATCCCACTATTGTTTGCTCCGTAGACGCCGATTTTGATTCCTATTGGGAGGAGGAGGCCCGCAATCCACACCGCAACCGTATTAGAATCGGTCGACAATATCAGGCAACTGTACCACCTCTGTTAAAACCAGGTAAGACATAACAACCGAAACCATCAGTAGATAAGTATTTATCTCGCAAATTTGAAACAAGATTATTAATGACATCGTTTTTTATCATTGTACGACAGGCGAATCTGACAAAAGAAAACTTGACGATTTAGAGACACTCCGTTTTTGTCCCAAAAAGTCGGCACATTTATCAAAAGCCGAGCTGGATCATTATTTTAATGTTGCCAATTCGATGAATTTGTTTGCATCGCTTGTCGAAACTAGATGTTTACTAGGTAAAGATGTTACAATAGCCGACCTCAATCACATACGTCACAAAGAAGGCCTCAGTCTAGCATCGGTCATTCAACCCCACCCACCTGTGAGCTCCTCTAGCCATCAAAGTCTAACGGTGCCCACCAACGGCGTTAGGCCGACATCTCCTAATCAAACTACGTTAAATTCATCGACCACATCACCTTCCAGCAAGTCCAATACTTTCGCTTCGTCAAAAAGTTCCCAAGCGCAGCAATCAACACAGCAACAAAATCAACAACAATCAAAAAATGTTTCAGCTACAAATTCGCCATCAAGCAATGGCCAACAATCTACTGACAAAGAGACTAGTCGTTTCAAGATTAATCCTCTCATCAAGGCCTTGTCACATTTCATCTCATTGCATCATCCTGTTGATCGCGAATCAGGGTGCAAGAAAAGTGTCACTGATGAGTCTCCCAACGACGAAAATCGCCAATCAGAACAGGCGGCTATCTCCCCGCCCAAGGAAGTTAAAATGAGCCGATCACGTTTGGCACGAAACAATAGTTCGACAGCCAAACTTGATGCAGCCAAACAACAAGCGGCACTAACGTGCGAAGATGTCACATCACAATCAACCAATGCCTCAAATGACTGGACCCGTGAAGAGATAGAATTATTTACAAAAGCATTAGAAATATGTGGGAAAAATTTTGGCTTGATCAAAAAAGAGTTTTTCCCGTCCAAATCAGTCAGAAGTATTGTGGAACACTATTACATTGGAACCAAGGAACTCATCGATACTAAACGGAAGACTCCTCCAAATATTGCCGACACGGACGCGTGCGGGACTCTCGAGAAGGCACCCAATAATCGTAACGGTGGTGGTGGCAGTGGCAATGGAGGATCTTCGGGGGGGGGAAGTGGCAGTGGTACGTCAAACTCTACTCTGACTAGTTGCAATCGCCTATCATCGAACACCAGTAACACCACGAGTGGTAGTCAAAGCAGCAAGTCGGGTAGCGGTGCCAGTTCTAATGGTAGCACCAAAAGAGCATCAACTGATGACGCAAAAATTTCGCCTATCAACAGCAACAAAACAAAAGATGTTAAGATACCGAAAGATGCTAAAATTCACGGCACGTCCAACAAATCAAAGGGCCACCTAGCTGAGCATAAACTCTCAACTGGTTTATCTTCATCATCCACACTCGTTGACGACATTAAGCCAAAAGTTGAAGAAGATCCTCGCCTTTCGGTTTATTCGTTTGATAATTGTAACGATGAGCCAGACACAGTGCCGACTAGCGCCGCTGGAAATGTCGGGGGAACCTTTCTTCCCCGATCAGTGCTAGGTTCAGAAGTAAAAGCACTTAAAGCTAAACCTATCATCCCGAATGCCAACAACGATACCGGTGCAGCAATGTCCAGCTTAGGCTCTTTGAAGTTCTACATGGATGGCCAGTTAGTGTTAAAGCTCAATGCTCAACAAGATCAAATGGCCGGCAACGAAAAGTGCCAATGGGTACAATCGCAAGATGTCAAACTCAACGGAGTCACTCGTAACAATCGTAAGGCCACCAAACGAAAATGTAGTAATCAGCCGCAGAGTTTACAAGTTGGAAACCAGCCCGTCGAGACTGTTCTGGATAATCATAGCAACTCCATGAGCAATAGTGTTTTGTCGTCTCGAGATTCCTCCAGTGATGATGATGACTCGCGAGACACACCATCGTCGCAACACGGTGGTCAAACATCGAGCTTGACTTCGTCGGCTAAAAAGTCACGCATCAAGACAGAACCGCGACAGCAGCGTTCCAACTCTCAACCACCTCTTGTTATTCCTCGGCAAGCAACATTTCCTCCACCGTTGCCACAGGTTGGATTCAATGAAATCAACAACAGATCTCCTAACGATATCTTGCCGCCTTGGTCTAACGCCGGGTTCGCAGCGGCCCTAAATAACGCAGCCGCGCTGTTTTTGTCCCAAAACGCTCAAGAGTTGACTAATCAAGACGAAGTAATCAAGAGCGCTAATCACAATTTGCTCGATTCGTTCATTCGATCACCAGCTGATTTAATGATGCTCAATCCTCGTAATGCTGCTGCAGTCATGCAATCTTCACCGGCGAATGAATATATGCCACCTGAGCTTAGCGGCGACAGAGGTATCACGCGTGCAAATCGAACGAATTCTTCCAAATCATTAAACAGTAATCGGGTTCGAACATCACCAACGAACAATCCCGGCATCTCTAATTCGGATCAATCTGGAGGTGTTCAAAGGCCTCCGCGTGCTCATTCTACTTCATCTTCAACGTCATCATCATCGGGTTCGACTTTACCATTCACCGGCAGTATACCATCGAATAACTCAGCCTGTAACTATACTTCGCCCGTCACACCGTCTCCCAGTCCGGCCGACCATAGTTTTTGCCTAGCAGGCGTTAATCAGAATGAACGCAACTACTGCCATAACAATGGTGTAGTAGATTTGTCTCTCGACACTAGTAGTGATATTAGGAATCACAATGATAGTGTTAAAAATTTGTCTACTGATCGCAAGTTAACGAAAGGTCGTGCAAGCAAGACATCAGCAGCGGTTACAAACACCAATGGTACTAATGGTGCCCGAGTCTCACCTTATCTCAAGTGAAATTTGGGTAAAAAGCCAACTCTGCAGTGTAAAAAACGCAAAGGCTCGATTCCCACGGGATCAATGAGCAAGTGATATAACTGATTAAAAATCACTGATTAAATAAACGATCGTACATGCCTAGCTGGTATCAATTCCAGAGACTAATCAATAAAATTAATTATGTTATGGTTTGTGACTTGTAAGGAATCAGATGATATCTACGTGGGATTATCTGCTAATTGTGTGTCATCGGTATCAGACTGTGCCTCACAATGAGTATGCGATCTCGGCTAACTTAAGAGCCACCACTTTTGGTGCAAACGTGCGCTCGAGCATGCACCACTTCGCTGCATCTTCTCGTATAAAAACTGTATAGTTGGCAAATTTGAGCATGAGTAGCCATCAGGTTAGCTCAACAGATGTATCCGTTCACATATTGGCAGTGTTCTCACCCGGGTTGTGCCAAACTGAGTGGTCCCAAATTGAAGACTTGACACGATTGTTTTCATCAATACGAAAACGAATTGCTCATGATTGAGCCTCAAGCTCTTGATATCACTGGCTGTAAATATATTATGCCTATGTTAGTTTATGATAACAAAAGTGGGCGTCCGTGTGCTTTGCTGTGTGAAATATCCTGTCACGTTCCATGATGATGGATTGATCGACACTTTGAGCAAAGCACAGTCGGACAGAAACAGAAGTTGATTAAAATCCACATCGAGAATGCATCTCAGGATTAAAGACCTCATGTCGTTCAGTAAATTAAATGAATGCATCCTAATCTAACACAAGCAACGATTTGTCCATTAAGTGCCTCTAAGTGTTAAGGAATCTGGTCTTATAACGAGATTCTTTTCGAAAGTTCGACACCTCATGGCGGGTTCTATTTCTTTATACAATGCTTACAACTCCAGGATTGTCAAAAAATGAGCGTTAAACAGAACTCTCGTAGTTGTTGACCGATTGCATTTCATGATATATGGTTTACTTGTTTAGATTGAGTATTAAATTCATGTCGTCATACGCTATTATTGCTTGTCAGCCTTGAACTTGACTCTAGACTGTAAAATTAGTTGTAGTATATCACAGAGTACTAGTCGGGCGTTTTTGAAATGCACCCTCCACATGAACCACTCGATGATATTGTGGGGGGTCCTTATATTGGTTGGATCTGTGGTCTGGTATCCCAGGATTGATCTTCTATGGAATTTTTTCTGCGTTAGTTAAGGAGAAATACGATGCTTACAACTTCAGGATTGCCAACAAATGAGCGATAAACACAACTCTCGTAGTTGTTGACCGATTGCATTTGATGATTTAGGACTTACTTATTTAGATTGAATACTAAATCCATGTCGTCATACGCTATTATTGTTTGTCAGCCTTGAACATGACATGAACATGATTGAAGTATTTTTGTTCTTTCTAACTATTGTCAAATGCGTATATAAAGGCACATAATTTATGATTAGAGTCATCAGCATACTTTTGAATCAAGATTAATCAATCGACAAATTAGCAGTATCAATCGAAGAACGTCTAAGTCAAAATGAAAAACAATAAGATGGTCTCACTGGTACCAGTGCCACCGCAGCAGTGGCGCTAGTGATTGTTTGTAATGCTTTATTTACTATATATTGCAGTGTAATACTTGATGCTAACGCTCGCGAAATTATCAAACAGGATGAGGCCAAAGAAGTGTGTGTTGCCAAGGACCATCTTCCCAACGTGACCGCTACGGCAATTGGATCGACTGACAACAAGGTCCTCTTCAACGGAGCTCTATATGCCGGCATGTTTGACACATCGGGCCGCGAAAGTTTTGTTATTCTCAAGCCTACTGCAATATCCTCCTCCCGAGTCCACGAATATTATGACGTCAATATGAAATTCGATTGTGGAGAGCTTAAATTGGAGTACAAGTTCGAGCATGGCTACAAATCATGCAGAGGAGCGGAGCTCAATTATAAAGTTGGCGTTCACTCGGGAACCTGCGAACTTGAAGGCCCCTATGCATACATGTGTTCAATCTACACCTATGTTGACGATGGGATGCACAAGAGCATCAATCCCAACAATGATAAGTTGCAGAAATATCCGTGTCTCGACAAGGTCACCAAAGAACAAATTGCCACTGTGTACTTGCAACAATTCGAGATAGAACTCGCACAAAGCGACAGAGCTGTGACAGGAAAATTCGAAAGTCCCATGGATGCATGCGAGTCAGACACTTGGTGGAAGATCAAAATGTGAACTCGTTCGTAGCCATCATCGATATCAAAATTTAATACTGAAGGCTGCTACTGCAAATAATGCAGATTCCATGAGACATATGAAAACCATCAATAATGTTCCAAATATTATTGCAAGCATTGAGTCAAGTACTTCGGTGCTGACTCATCGATCTTGTCAAATTTCCAGACAAGATAAACAGCAACGAGCCATTTTTTGATACAATTGTGTTCATTTTACTAATCAATATTAAACATGCTGAGGTTCGATAACCCATGTGTATACAATCTCGATTCCTGCTAGAATATTTAATAGAAACAATTCTATCTTCGCCAGAACCAAAAGACAACTCCACTCTCTACATCTGTATGATGGTTAGTTTCTCTGTGATTCTATTCCTCGCAGATGTGGGTGTTTTTAGTCGATGAACATATAAATAAAACTTACGAGCTGCTATGAAATTGCCAGAACTAGACTTCAACTAACGAGCAGCGAAAGCCAAGTCAATGAGAGAAAAAAAGGCATTGTTGTGGCCTTGGAAACAAGCTGCAAATTCATGCCTTGCTTGCTTGTTGTTAGCTCTCAATGTCCTCTCAAATAGCCAGGTGGATTGTCAGACACACATTTTGTATGCAGTCCAATTTTGTTGTTGTCTCACAGAGGCGGCTCGTTTCCATATCATCTTCGACCATTGTGTAGTGGTGCAGCCAGAAAGTGCTTTGTAGAAAAGCACAATTGCCGCTCTAGCTGTTGATTGCCATTTTCTCAAATATGTGTGCTTCTAGGAAGTGCGCCAGAAAGATGCATGGAGCTAAGCTTACCTTGAATCTTACTGACATCGTTGTTGTTGCTATTACTAGCCAGCATGCAACTCTTTCGTTACGTTGTTCTGGTAGTAGCTGCCTTTGTTGGCTTAAGCCACCGACGCACAAGATCAATGAACTTGCCACAAGGTCGTACTCTTTCGCTCTTTTCACTTTAACCAAAAGTGAATTGAATAATAATAAAGAAAGTCTGCATGGATACGTTTCCGAAGCGAGCCACGGATATGTGAGTGTGTGTGTGCGTGTGTGTGTGTGAAGATTGTTGCTGATTGCGCCATTAGAACTCATTGAGCCGTGCCAAAAAATAACAAGAAAACACGCTGTTCAACTACACATAACACTGTTGCTTAACGTGCTAACTTAGGTTATGCTTCAAGGAGGAGAAAGAGAAGGAGGAAAATCGCGCGAAAAAAGAGTAGGATACAAAAGAAGGGGAAAACTTGTCGGATTTCGTTGCAGCAATGATTTTCGACAGCGAGCAATCACACAACAAGCTCTCACGATAATACAACAACAGGAACACCAGAAACAGTGGCATGATTGAGTTGAAAGTTTCAACTCAATCAGCCTGATCCTAAACGATGCCACTAGACATGCACGACGCAAACATGTGCAAACATAACAAACGTTGTGATCATTTGCAATTGTGTAGGGCCAAACTTATGTGCTGTTCGGTTTTGGAAG
This sequence comes from Fragariocoptes setiger, assembly GCA_019968535.1. Lineage (NCBI taxonomy): Eukaryota > Metazoa > Arthropoda > Arachnida > Trombidiformes > Phytoptidae > Fragariocoptes > Fragariocoptes setiger. The sequence continues at coordinate 8,448 of JAIFTH010000228.1, forward strand.
GCCTTCAAACGAAAATGAAATGAAACAAAGCTCACTAGAAATACTTGTGCTAGTGACACAATGGCAGTGATTACAATCGTGGTACGCCACGTGGATCAGCGGATAAACACAGATCTCTTTCGTCAGGAACTGTATTCGATCAATGGAGCCTGTCGTTTAGTAGCATCTGTATTGCAGCAATTGGCCTCACTCGTCAATAATTGAGAATATCGAACTGCTGCAACGAATCATGTCATGTCGTGTTCTGAATGTCGCTCGTGTTGTTTAGGTGAAAAACAAAGCTACAACAACAAAATTGTAAAATGATGGCTCCTCAGCTATGCAGTGAGTGCTCGTTGATGTTTATCATCAAACTTGCTATAGCTTCCCTGACGTGGCTGACGTAAGGAGATCTACTGTGATGTATAATAAGTGAAGCCCCAGTTCAATTCAACGGGAGTGAAACACGTCAACGAGCGAGGATTCAAATTGGAGCGGCCTCACGGGAACCCTTGCCAGTTTGTTTCCATCAAGAAAATCATATGACGCCTCACACATGCTCGTTTCGTTTAGTGTCAAGCGTTCGTTGATTATGTGTGTAATGTAAGCAATTGAACAAAGGTAGAAAGCGTTCGCTGTGGGGGTGCTATAGAAAGACTTCCACATAGAGATATTCTAATGAGCCTCATGATGGCGTGCTCTGCACGCATCATGGCTATAATTGATTTTGCTACTCGGTTGTTTAGTTTTTACCAGGTTAAAATCCCAACACAGTCTTGGAACAAGCTATACAAATTCGCTGTACAAATTCGCGAATTCGAAATGTGCATTAACGCGTTTCAACCCTTTCGAGGCTCACAGTCAACAAGAGCGTAATAATAACATCAACGCAAGAAGAGTTTCAGCTGTTCGTAGGTTCCACAATATTCACCACCAACGCTTGCGGACCTTGAGCAGAACATTTTCATATGAGATTCGGCAGCACCCTGCGTGCAGAAGGTTGCGCCTGCGCATTCTTCCTAGCTCGGTACAATTTTACCTCGTGGCCTCGTGATGCAAACAAACTATTGCACTGTCATGCTAACGCAACATTATTTATTGCGTGCAATTCAAACCCGTGACGCGTGTATCGTGAACACATGTTGAGCACGCTCACTCTCGCGAAAACAATGAGGAGCCCCTATATAATAACATGTTTAAAGAATTCAGTTTGAATATCAACAGCTGCTGGAATATTTCAAATTACTATCATGATGGTCATGTTCGCCTCTTATGTACCTGCGCCAACGGAAGTCAAAGCAACGTGCTTCGTACGAGTAGCGCCTAGTTCTTACGTTAGATGAGTTATTTGAAGTGTTATTACATATGTTTTTGTACAATAGCACGCAGCAAGAACTGAATGTGTGCGATAATTCGCGACCAAATGCACACAGACATAAAAACACACACGCACGCACACACAAAGAGAAAGTGGAAAATGTTGAATATATTATATTATTATTATTATCATTACCTATTATTAATATCATTAATATGATATTATTATCTTCAAAATAAATATATATTTAGAAATTTCTTTTATATCTCCATATCTTTGTGATGGTCACCATCGACAGCAGCAGCAGCACAAGCAGCAGCAGCCACAACAAAATCTTCATAATCAATTATTCTTTAGTATTCTACACGAGTTGTTAGCACACATTTATATACACGAAACCCCGATTGGGTTTGAGAAATGAGTTTATGTACAATCCGAAAGGAACTTTAAATTACTAATATTTAGATATATATTATTATAATTATTGTTACGATATTATTATTATTTACCATTTTCACTATCGAGTTTATTTCGCTACACCATTGATATTATTATTGATATTGATATTACTACTACTGCTGCTACACCAACACACCACTGATACTTTCTACACCTGGAATTTTACTACTTGATGGCTTGACCTTTTATTATGCCTATGTTGACGAATCAAGAAAAAATTGAAGATGATCGCGCTCTCGAGTTGGCATTGGAGCTCACAATGCTATGCTTAAATACACACACCGATGTCGATAGCAACAACAAAAAGAGCCAAAACACGACAGAGTGCGTGCCTGTGCCTAGCAGTGAGCATGTGGCCGAGATTGTTGGACGTCAAGGATGTAAAATTAAAGCACTTAGAGCCAAAACGAACACTTATATCAAGACGCCCATACGTGGCGAAGAGCCTGTATTCGTAGTGACTGGACGTAAAGACGACGTAGGCGCGGCCAAAGCAGAGATACTGTCGGCGGCCGATCATTTCACTCAGATTAGGTTGCAGCGCAAAAATAATATCAGCTATGGCCCAAATCCTGTGCCAGGCCAAACTACCATCCAGGTGCGTGTGCCCTATCGCGTTGTTGGATTGGTGGTTGGTCCTAAAGGCAGCACTATAAAACGCATTCAGCAACAAACCAATACTTATATTATTACGCCAAGCCGTGAGAAAGAGCCAGTGTTTGAAGTTACAGGCTCCCCTCAAAGTGTCGAGGCTGCGCGAAAAGAGATAGAAGCTCACATAGCCCAGCGCACAGGTGGACTAATCGATTCCACAGTCAGATATTTTACTGAAGATCAGCTTTAGAACCGATCAAATAGAGAGAGAGAGAGAGAGAAAGAGATTTAATTACGATCTTAATAAGTAATAATCATTTTTATAAATAATCATGTGTCGTACTTCATAATGTTTAATTCTGATGATAGATCGTTCAGATCAATCTGTCTATTTGAGAGACCGACGGCGTCTTCTGTGTACACAACTACTTATAAACGTTCGAGAGGTGTCAGAAATTAGCTCGCTGCTCTGTTCGCCAGGTTTCAGATATTTAATTGCGGCATCAACAAGTGAACTTGATTAGAGGGAAGAGGTCTTTTTTGTTCAATGGCACTGACGTACAAAGCGCCACTAAATGAAGCCTAATTATCCCTGGAGCCAATGGATGTTTTTGTCATATTCAGAGAATAGTCATCAAGTTATCAATATGAATAAAGGCGCTTGCAGCTTTGCTCTTAAAGCGTTGAAGATGCTCTCAGGCTGTACTTGCAACAATCTGGAATCGCTTCAAGCGAGAATACTGTGCCGGAAAAATTCTAGATGTCTACCTATGTTTATCAGTCAAATCGTTGTGACATTGAAATTCGAATGTCGCATTCTCTGATAAACGATTTCAACATTTTTCCTGATAATTTCAATTAGAGATTGCTCGGAACTTTGGTACTAATATACACCAGATTGACATAGTCAAGGGTCCATAATCTTTGGAATTATCATTTGCAGTTCAACTAGTTGAGATTCGACACCATCTGATAGAACTTATATTTTCAAGACACTGATTTACTAGAGGCGTACTATCAACGTTCATCTACCAACCATCGATTGATCGAAACATAGACACGATTACTAAAACCAATGACAATATCAGTGACAACAATGACCAGAAAATCATAATCGATACTATAGTTGTGTTATTGTCTGTGGTTTGTGTTTTCGAAAATGATCGAGGCGAACAAGCACTATGTGTAGTCTTATTAGCTTATATCGAAGGATGGTGAGAACTTTGTCCACCAGTTCAATCGATAATGAGGCTCTTTCAAAAGATTTCCTGTGTATATGACAAAAACAAGATGGAATAGAAGAAACAGCAACTCAGTCCGGTGAAGCTCCCCAGCACTAAGCCGAGAGTTCTAAAGTGTCAATTTGTGTTCAATGGTAACGCCTTCATTGGATCAGCACTCTTTCGAGCAACATACTGACAATGATTTCGGTAAATTTAAGATAACTTGTTGTCCTTTGACACACAGTTTGTTCTTCAAGTGTGGTATATACTCTAATTATTCTAATCTGTGGCTAGAGGAAGAGTGGGCGAGCAGTTGTTGAACATCAGCAATTGATGTTCAGCAACACCGAAACATTTGTTGCTTCTGATAAGAACTCCCTGATAACCCTCCATGCTTTGGAATATTACCAATTTATCGCCAGCTTTTTACTATTCTAATCAACCTCTTCCTTGTGAATCATGGTATATTTGATGATCCTTTGTTGAGTGTAACCAAGGAACAAATTAGAAAATGAATAAAGATAAGCTAATCACTTCGTCATTCTGCTTAAATGCAGTATTAATCACCGCCAATAAAGTCGATCGCGGAATCACCATACGTGAAGAGAATTTATGTGATGATTTTGTACATAAGGAAGCCATTGCATTAGGTTTGAGTGACAACAGTGCTCTTTACAATGGCTCCTTGTATGTAGGATTCAATATGACACACCCTCATCCAAAATATTTCACACTCAATCCGACACAACTCAGTATCACCACAAACAAACTTTTCCCATCTATTGACCTGAAATTCGATTGCGGCGAGATGCAATTGCTGTACGTGTACAGTTCCGCTGGTGCTAATCGAATACAATATGAAACAATCTTAATGGCACGTCTCAAGTACACGATTGGCAGCGTCTCAAGTGGCTGCTTGGTGGAACCACAACAGTCACAACCATGCTCAATATTTCGACTTGTTCGTAGCGACAGACATATCAACATCAATCCTGGTGATTCCAATTGGATAGGCGGATACTCGTGCGTCGACATGCACACTCAACAAGAGGCCGCTAGGCTATTGCTGCAACATTTCGAGATTGAACTGAACAGAAGCGCAAAAGCTGCGCCAGGCCAATTCGAAACTCAGTCCGAAGTCTGTTTGGTAATTGATAATCATGAACATTGACAGTGAGAGTGTCACATAATGATTTGAAATTATAACTAATTATATAACTCGAGGATCTCCATCACAGTGATGGCATCACTGATCAGTGCTTGTAACTGTGCTGATTTAATCATGATGATTAATCGACAATGACTCATCGTTTTATTGCATCACGATGAGAATTTCCGAGCTTATCGCCGAACTCAATAGTATTCGCTTGCTTCAATTTAGAAGTTGATCTGCATCATGTTTATTTTTTCGTCTCCTAGGATAGATCTTAGTCTTGTACAAATAAATTTTGACATACCAAATAGAACATGATTCTTAGAGAAGATAAGACAAAATGCAATCACAAATTAAATAATCGGTTCTTTTCATCCGAGGTGAATTTCATTCAAATGCTAGTGTTTATGGCAACTTCAACCCTAATACAAGTCATCCGAAACTGAATCTAGTTGAGCCCACAAGTTTTCAAAGTAGACAGACATTCTGCATGTTTGAACGTCCTCACCGTTAACGTTCGATTATCCTCATCGTGAGCTGTAATTGAACTACGAAATCTTCGACGACTCACCGAGAAAGATCACGGTGAGTCGATTGGAAATAATGCATCAAGGTTGTGCAACAAACTCAAACTCATTTACAATCGATCCTATTCGATGTTTGCCAAGAAATTATAATCAATGTTCGACTTGGATTTTCTGTCATCGAGATGCGTATCGCCATAAATACCCCATGTAGCGTACATGACTTTGTTAATGCACTTTTTTCATTGAAAAGAATGTTCTCATAGTATATTAGTTGTAACTATTCAAGTATCAATTCAGATTCGATGCCATTTGAATAATTACGCATCTGAATTTCTCAACGATCGGAAAAAATATTTAGTTAGTTGGACAATATGAACAACAACAATAGAATAATTATCGGTATCATCGGTGTAATTGTAATCACTGTTATTTTTTTCTCGAAGCCAAAGGTAGCAATGATTTTGGGGGAAAGGGGGGGGATGTGCGGCGCGTTTGACTATCTTTCGAATGTGACGGCTACATCCATTTGCTCAAGAGATAACAAGGTTTTTTTCAATAGCACTTTGTACGTCAGTTCAACAAGTAAGACTTGCGTGGGGGGAAAAGATTTGTCATAGTCGAGCCAACACAAATCTCAGTCACAATGAACTCTGAGATGTCAACGGTCAATTTGAAGTTCAATTGTGGGGTGCTTCGATTAGATTACACCTATATACAAGGTATATCGCGTTGCGGTGGAACGGAACTCAGATATACAATAGATAATATGCCCGGAACATGCAAATTGAGGGGTCCTTATGCGTACATGTGCTATATATGGTGACTAACATATGAGCGTCAATCCTGACAATGACTTGGTGAGACAATGCGCTTGTCACGATAGGAGAACTAAAGAACAGGTGGCCACTTTATATTTGCAACAATTTACGATAGAAATTGGCCGGAGTGAGAGGGCTGCGCGAGGAAAATTTGAAACTCCCGCTGAGGCTTGCAAATCAGATAGTTGATTAAAAAATTCACGATATTTATAGGCACTGCAAAGATAATTTCCTTATATCCAGTTGAAACTATGGTAAAGTTCGTCTAGATCGTTAGATAGTTTTATTATTTGGCAAGTTTGCTGTAGTCCCAATGCTTGAGGTCGATAGTTGGCAATGAGTCACACCGCACTCGTGCATTGTAAATCGGATGAGGCAGGCGTAACGCCCACGGTTGAATTGTGGGCAAATCGTCCGCGTTGACGCACAACAATTTTGCTAATGTGATCTTTTTGATCTCTCGCAATTGCTCGGGTGTAAACGACGAAGGTTGATCAGGCAACTCGTACCAGAAACGATCGCCACGTTTGGTGTTGAAAAATTGGCGCGCTATGATGCACGCAAACGTGGGGCCAATGGGCATGCCGTGCATTCGTTTCTCTGAAACACCTGCCGACCAAAGGTCGATGTCATCGACACTCTTGTAGATGCGCGAATAATGGTGAGCCGTCTTGTTGCTTAATATCGGTTCAAGATCTTCGAACGATGTCACTCGCGACAAACCGCACCATTCTCGCCACTCAACATAGCCTGGTAATCCTTGGTCTCTGCCTATAATTCATCGGAAGTATCAATCAATGCTCGATAGATCAATAAAGATGAGATAGTTGAGAGGGCAATGGATTTGTATATACTCTATGATAGACTCACCTCGTTGGATATTAATGGCCGCGAGATCGTGACCGAACTCGGTGTCGGGCGGCTGAAACAAATGACCCGACACTTCTTCTGACATGAATGGATCGACTGTTTGCATTGGTGTATTGATGAGGCCGCCAATCAATTGATCCATCACGCCTGGTTGATACAATAAGAAGGGTCGCTTGAATAGATGACGCAACAAGGTGCCCTTGATGAACTTGTGATGTTTGCTGAAGCGTCGTATCATACCTTGAACCGACGAATGGCCGTAACGGAATGCTGCTGCTGCAAATCCGGTCCCAGTGCTGGTGGTCACACTGGGATCGTAGCCGTTCCAATAGCCTCCGTGCTTTTGGGGCTTTAAATTGTACGAATCAATTAGCTTTGGGCCCAGTAGTAGGGGTAAGAATTCGTTCATCAGCACATGCTGCACTCCGGCCGCCTGTATGTGACGCACCTCATGGTAGATTCTATCGTCGTCCCAATCAATGTTGAGCTCGGCCAATATTTTCGCCATTCGATTATGCTCGCGAACATACAGTGTGTGCAACACTGTCAAATGTGTCTGTTCGTTGACACGCACATCGCCGGCCATAAAGCAGAACAAACCCTTCGGTCGGGCCAAACAGTCGTCGTCGGGTTGCTCGTCTTTAGGCGGCAACAGCGGCTTGAGATCTTTGAAATAATTCCACACACGCATTTGGCCATCGTCGAATTCGCGCAATTGATCGGCCATTGTTTTAGTGGACCCATAAACAAAATTGGCATCGATTGGAGACGTCAATGTGTTGATTTGCAACCGGACACCTATTTGATGAGTGTGAGCATCACATTATATGGCTTGTGTATTCAAATCTAAACAGTTGAAAAGCTGAGCGTGAAGGGAAAACTTACCCAATTTGCATTTAGGCCGAATCGCGGCCAAAGAACGATCAAACTTGAGGCATTTTACGCCGAATTTCGAATAGAATGGATCAAATTTAGGCACCGGTATTGGCATACACAGACCCCTCAAGTAATGCGGACAGCATTCGGGGGCTTCAAGCACGATAGAACGGATCGATAGATTAGAGAGCCAGTTAATCACACAAGAGTATTGACTGATATTTTGATTGTTGAGCTCACCTGAACCGGGTGCGGCTCGACTCATGTCGTGATCGAGCAATTGTCCCCAACTTGAAAATAGCATTGAGAAATCGTTCGATGGCACATCAACGTCACGATGCACGATCGAAGTGATCAATCGAGCAGATGGCAAAGGTTGACCGGATTGGGCGCGGCGTGGCTCTTGCAAACCGTCCGCATAATCGGGCGGCAAGTAGCGAGCGAACGGCGTTTTGGTGGCACCCCATGCCGGGTGCTTCAAATTGTTACAATGCGCCGTGTGTGTTCTGTAACGCGTTCGACTACAATGCATTGTCATTACAATCTTGGGGCACAAGTCGTCGCGATAAAATTGAGTCGACGACATGTCAATCATTGGCAACGCGTACATTATCTCGTCATGCGATAACGCGAATTTCTTCACCAACAATTGACTCGTCAGAAGATTCAATTCGCCTAGTTGGCCCACTGATTGTTCGGAAATGTCGAGTGTGTCAACATCGTCCGGTGTGTCAAGTCTCAACTGATGCTTAGCTTCGCCAATGGCACGCTCAACATCGGCGTGTCGAATGCAAACATCGACATGAGTTTTTTTCTGATACTTTTGTCTTCATATGGAGCGTTCATCCCGAATGATGAAAAGAGAATTATGAACAGTCGTAAAGAAAAGAAACCATTGTTAGTCGAAGAGCGTATAAACAATTGTTCTAGAGTATGAGCCTCTTGACCTTTAAGAGTTGAAGCCAAAATTACATGCTCTCTGACTCTACTATTAAATCAAGCTCGACATTTATGGTTTCCAGCACTGTTATTATTATAAACTTTTTTGATAGAGTGAAGGAAAATTAGTGCACATCATTTTCACAGACGCCAAAACCATTACTACTAGTCTTGATATTGGTCGGTCTAATTGCATCGACACATCCATAATGGAAACTAACAGTCCAGTCACTCAGTCAAGATTGTCATCAACTTTGTATTGGCTTATTCGGTGAATGCTAGCCCAACCAGAGATAGGAAACCAATTTTAGACACACAATCACAATTATATTACCGGTACTACTTTGTCAAAGCATTATCTAACAAAATCATACAATTCTTGTGCCATCGGTGCGATGTATACAACAGTACGATTGAACGACAATCTTCCCACTGACTGACCGTTGTAACAAAAGGCTACAACAACAGCACTAACTCCAGTAGCTAACTCGAGCAACATTAAACAAAACTGTGTGAGAGTGTGTTGTTCTTTGTAACACTTGTTCTTCTCAGCGGCTACAGTTGAACTATACGAATATACAGACAAAAGATATCGTAAGGAGTGACATCCTACAATCAGAAGCACATGTTTTCAATTGTAATTCTCGTTGATTATGAGTGTGCTGTGATGCACAAATGTCGCAATTTAGAATTGCATGATTTCATTGACAACTTTAGCATATAATGTCCAATACAACTATTGAACCACGCAATTGATGCGTATGGGAAACAATACTCACTTTTTATTTCGTTCAACGTCGTCGATTTCGTTGAAAACGTACTTGTCACCCCATTCGTCGTTTTGCTTACTGTGTGGCGCTTTTAATAAATAAGTTCGTTTTAAAACCACTGCACACGATTCGGACTTAATTGAGCTAGCAGTCATCAATGATGATTGCGCTTGTTGAGGATCGTCTAATGAAAATTCGACAGCGTGTTGAGAGTCTGATGTCGATGGCGGACGAACGATTGCACTCCCATTGTTGACTTGCTGATCCACTTTAATGTTGATGATATTATTGTCTTCTAATAATTGCGGAGAAATAATGTGCTTCAATACTTGAGTATTAGTTGAATTAATTATTCGTCCCAGCACAGGCTCATCTTGAACTTTCATGTTCCTAGATATGAGGTTCTTGAGGTCTTTTTGAGCTTTGTTTAATTCTAATTTATCACTGTTTAGCTGTTCAATAATCTGTGGCTTTTTCATCAAGTCTGCTCTTGTGACTTGTCTCGACAAATTCGCTTGTAATTCTTCGGAATTTTTAATCACAGGCTTGATAGTTAGGTGTGACAAATTGTCATGATATTGTTTCTGAGAATCATGCTGAATCATATCACGTGTGTTGCGCTCAAGATCTATATTCTGTAAGGCTTGTAGATGGCTCTCTTCATCGAGGAATAAAGTTTCATTCGTTTGTTGCGATTTTTCGCGAATACAATTAATAAATTCTAGATTTGGTAATAGCTGAACCATGATGAACTTAATTGTCAAGTCAAGAAATATTTCTCGATTAGTTTGCAAGATCTGTTTAAGAGGAAGATTCATGAAGAACGATGGTAAAATCGACTTACCATACTAAAAGACAATCGAATGAAACGATGCAAACCATTTGAGTCAGTGTGGATCATCTCAATCATGTTTTGCGATTCTTGAATGATTTTTATGAGACGAGTACACATTGAGCTGGGACTGACACTGCTGTTGAGATGATATTTGATACATGGGATTCGATCACGAATAGGTTCCTCATTGCATTTTGTGGTCAACTATTGGCGAACCAATATGTCGCTGAGATTCATAGTGCTCCCTCAAATGTTGTCATTAGATATTGAGATTTCTCAACTCAGCTCAGTTCTCGGTTATGAGAGTCAACTATAAAACTTATTGAGACCTATTGCATGTGTCTAAACCTCCATTAGTGGTGCACATAGATCGATGGACGTTTGATCCCACCAAATACACTCGAAATTTGCCGAAACTTTCACTTATTTCCACAGTCTCGCAGCTTCAAGGACTACAATCGCTACTTTGAAGAAACAGTAGCTATCGTAGCTCACCTGTTTACCGGAAGATGAAGAGAGCCAGAACACAAGAGACCAACTTCACATTGGCTATAGCCGTATCTCAAATCATACACAAAGTCAATCTACTAGAGTGGTGAACACTAGATTATTGAGTGTTTCTCACTGTGGTGACAGGTTAAGGACTGAACCATTTGCTACACCTGTCTATTGCGATTATTAAAGTTGCTCACTGAAGCCAACAGTTAGTGTAGCGATACGAGCACAGCTGCCGTTTTGCTCGGATCTGTCAGGTGGGAGTTTGCTATTCAGCTGCATAAACAAAGGTTATCGAAGAACTACAATAACCCGAACACTTTGGTTAGCATTCAGTATAATATGTGTGACAGCATGTGTATGTATGTTTCTTGTCAGAGCTAGAGAAAGTTGTCTTGATTTTTGGACCAATTATGGTCGAGAGTCTTCACTTCAAGCTCTGAATGCTAGAAAATCTCCATCGTTGCAGAACATGGTTCGATTCAAATTTGATTGGCCGTGGTTACGCCGGTTGGTCAGAAAGCTAAGCTGTGAACCGACGAATTCTGAGCGAATTAAATAACACCCAGTAGACACGTCAATTGAACATTACACAAGCTCTCTCGTTTGAAGGTCTGGTTCAACATAAATCTCAATGTACTTTAAAGATAATTAGCGTCTTGATTGCTAGTGCTCACGATATTTCTTGCCGTGAATATAGCCGACTTCGGTCATTATCTGTCCACTGAACATATTAGAGTTATTCGTTTTTATATTCGTATTCTTCTGATATTAATTCAAACATTTTACTAATACCTCTGTAATCGATTTCTTTCAGTTACTTTATGAATACACCACGAAATTCGCTCAGCAAAGTCTGCATTGGTGTCACCCGGGAGAACTGCTTCTCCATTTGAAACATTCATCTCTACCGGGTGATCGGCTGTCCTAATATAATAGATTGGACTTGCTCCTAATTAAAAATCAACAACGGGTACTTTTTCACATCTTTTGTTGCCATAGATGAATCAAATTTGGGTCAAGAATGAAAACTTGTTTTGAAAATTAGAGCAGACTTCAATAAAACTTAAATGAGATATATTATGAGTGAGCTAGTTATTACATCACGGGGATTAGACATGATATTCATGAGTATCATATATAGATTTTACAGGAAATATGATTTGATTATCTTAATTAAATAACATCCCTCATTCGTTCTTCATAATTGAGCAAAGATGGCCCACAGCCTTGGCTGTTGCTGGTGACGATTATTTGTGCTCTTTGTTGGGCCAAGTGAGGCTGCTGATGTAGCGTAGTAAATGGTCTATTGTGTTGAACATTAGCCATAGGATGAATTTGGTGATGGTTAGTGGCTGTATTGAACTGATTAGACACCCCTTGATGACCACGGGCCGAGCCGAAATCTGTAAGTTGCAGAGAACCGTTTGGTCCGATGAGACCATTTGAAGTGACGATACTGCCATGTGAATAGACAGCATTGTCGTAATTCGAGTCGGGGATGATGACGACTTGATTACTTGGGTTTTTCGAGTTGTTAAGATCGTTCGGTTCTAGCACCTCGGCGTAAGTGTGCATGTTATAAGGTGAAAATAGGCGTGCTTGGGAGTAGCCTTTGTTTGTTAAGTCAGCATAGACAGCACTTGAAGTGCAGGTTGAGTTCGTTCTAGAAGAAGGAATCTCATAATCATTCGGAATGCGACTGATTTGTCCTGCTCGCATCGTTCCAGGTTGTGCCCAATATTTGCTTGGTATAGAGGTTTTTTTGTGTGGAACATCTGTGATTATGTTTTGCGACGAAAGTGCTTTCTCAAGATTGATTGGCATTAAGCAGGGATCAGTGGGATGAGTGGCATGATTAGGCATAGTTCCGCGAGGTGAGCCAGTTGATTTTTGGCTTGCAACACTGGACGATGTTTGACTGGATCCAAACAAAGACCCCTTCACTTGAGAAGCGAACATTTTGACTTTGCGTGTGCGTAAGAAATAAGCCATGGTGACAAATGCTGATATAATGAATATGGCAGATATAAGTAGAAGACTAATTCTTGATTGTGATATATAGTGATCGCTGTTAGGATCGACAGAAGAGTCGTAATTGTTTGAATTGTCGAATATGCTACAATAGCTACATTTAGAATCAATAGCTAAACTGGTGGCTTCTGATTCGGACGCCAAATCTCGCTGTGGCATGAGATATGCTTGCATTGATGGTGGCAGTGGGGGTGGCGGAATAAATAGGATGTCGTCGGGCGGTGGCCCAAATAATTCATCATCGCAATAGTTACAATTGGAGTTAACGCTGTTCAAAAATAATGATTGATGATTTGGCATGTAGGCCGCCATCTTGATTAATTTCAAACTATTCTGTCAATTAATGATATTTATAATTTTAAAATAGATATTTCCAGAGTAGAAACATCGGGACTCGGCAGATGAGGATAAGGATCCGTTATGTCCTTTGTGTTGTGTCGGATCGATGGACGTTCGACTCAATGTATGCGCGTTGGTGAGTGGGTGACCGCGTTAATCTGCAGGATGAGCACTGCCGTGTACCAGTGGCTGTTCGACGCAACTTACACAAGATCTCAGCTGTATTTATATGTGGTGCACGCCGAATTGTCTTAAGACTGCGCTACTCTCGAACTTTGATAATAAGGCTGTCTAACCTCGATTGCGAGTGGGGTGCTTGTTCGAGAGGTATTATTTATAAGAGAATGTATCAGGTCATATGTGTGACAAAAATTACCGACACACTAGAATGTCTTCAACCGTGTTATTCGATGCATCCACTCAAAAAACATTTCTCCTAACAATATTTTCAACCAGTATCGTTGCAATCTTCATAGGTAAGTGAATTTTGTAAGTGTAACTAATTTCCTGCCGATAATAGAGCGAAACAGAAAAAAAGGAACCTCCCGCCTGAGTGCTGCTGTTTGAATCGTATCTTAAATTCTCCCGCCAATAAGCGCATTGTCACACAATTCGGGTGTCTTGGCGCGCGTTGTCGTTTGTCAGCTGTTTGCAGTTATCAGCATAGCATCGATAAACTTCGACCTTTCAAACTCAATTGAATGATCAAACATTGATTTTTGGAGATCACAAATGTTGCTGAATGAACTAACTTGTGACGCCCATCGTAGTAGCACTTTAATCCTAGACCTCCCACATGTCTGAAGGAAACTAACACCAGGTGGCGCTCCAAATACCGGCGCCGTTGTTGCCAAATCAACAGTTCTGAATTAAAGGAGCGTGTGCACAGGCGACGAATGTACCGGCGTCGAAGCAAACAACACAACAAACTGGCGTGAAGTCGCGCCACGTGTAGAGAGGTCCGTTGAATTAGAGTTCATCTTCAACATCACCCACTTAACGTACCGGCGCCTTATTATCTGCTAACGCGCTCGTTATCACAATACTAGCATCTACATTTCGAAAAGATAATCTCATGAAACTTTGCTTCAAAATTAATATCATTTGTATTACTTTGGGTATTTACAAAAGCAAGCTTCTTCAACATACAACTTGACTCACCAGATCGTACCTAACGTATTGTCTAATTACGTTATGCGATACAAACACATCAGAATCAGTATTTTTATCAGTAATAATAATATTCTTGATTGATCTACGACAGCCCTCCACCGCAAACATCTCGACATGGTTTCTCATCCAGTCAAAGTTAACGTGCTATTGTTCGCCAGCCTTAAGGAGCGGGTCGGAGGCTATGACAAGATTCCGATACAGTTAACAAAATCATGGTGGAAAACCTGTAATGAGCTCAAAATATTCCTTATCGACGTTCTATTTCCACCAAGCACACTCTACGATGATTCACCCATATTCTCAGAGAGTATCATGCTCGCCATCAACGAGGAATACGTTCACGGTCAACAATCGGTCATGCTCAACGATCTTGATACTGTTGCTTTGGTTGAACCTATCACAGGTGGCTAAAATAATTGTCTTTGGCGCCATAATAAGTATCTATCTCTCACCAATCAGTAATGCGTCGTCAAAGACTTTGCAGAAGTTGCAATCACCGAACGGGCCATATGTTTCAATTCCGATGCGCGAACGTAATGTTTAATTATTAATTATAGCTTAATTAATATCATACGTGATAGTGTCACATTGACGCTTGTATGCCGCTTTTTCTGTTTCTGAATCCGCTGTCATACGTGTGGTTGTTGTAGTTCAAATTTATATAAGATACAACAGATACGTATATATCTATGCCCATATGAGCGTATATACTGTCCATACATGTATATACATGTATATATATATATAATCTTCCTCTTGTGTGTATCTATAAATGTCCATTAGTTTGGTGCAAAATCATTGCTGTTGGATGATCGGATTCTGTTGAAGCACCTGCCTACTCATGTACTTTTCAAGCTTAGCCGTGATGTGTTTACCATACGGATACTTTCTCAACTGGGCTAGGTGAGGACGGATTCTTGACATTAGAAGTTTGCGTTGCGGATGCTCGGCTATCTCCAACATCTTTTGGACCACATAATTAGCATATTGGTCCTTCATCATGCTTATGAGAGTACTTGGATCCCTGTAAGTAAGTGCAAATGAGTTATAACAATCAGTTAATCACTTTAATTGATTATGGTTGGAATGGTTGCAACAACGAGATTATAAAGAAAACTTACGTTTCGCTATAAGACGAATCTCTAGCGCAAACTTCTTCGATCAAGGCGTTACGCTCACTCCGTGATGCATGTGTGACACATCTTTCCACAACATTACTGATGAAGTATACAAAAAATTGAATGACAAAAAGTTAGATTAGGTATTGAAATCACTATTGGATAAAACACCCTGTTTTAAAATCTTACCTAGCGAATTTATGTTGAGAGAGCCGTAGAACTTTTCCTCTGACCATTTTGATTATTTTGCTTTTATCTTCTGGTCTTCCATGCTCGAGAACATGCTGAATAACATAGTTGCCATATTGGTCCTGAACAAGCTGATCTGTATGTTTATGCAACTCTTCAAGAATCGGCACAGTTTGCTCAGGGCGACAATGTTCCAATATGCGTTGTATCACACGACATCCGTAAGGGTGTGTTGACAAGGCCAAAACTTGGTTTTGAAAAGCATTGATGATAAATTGCAACTCTACAGGATCAACACATTCAATACATTTTTGCACGACATGATTTCCGTTTTGGTCCTTGACACATTTCAATACATTTCCATCAAGTTCCATAACAAGCTCTTTTTGTTGCTCGGGAGGTATTGACTCAAGTGCTTTTTGTATGACACGGCACCCGTACATTTGAAGCGCTAATTGTAGCACGTGACCGCTGACTTTCTGTGCGAGTGCTTGCTTTTGTTCGGGGGTACCATATTCGAAAAACTTTTGTATAACGTAGTTACCGAAAACATCAGTCATTAGGCTGAAAGCCGAGTCAATAATTTCATTGAAGACCATTTGCTTTTCAGCAAGAGAAGCTTTTTCAAGTTTCTGTTGTATGAACCTTGAACCATGCTGATCCTGGCTGAATTCAACAATATGACCGGGTAGATCACGTAATTGTAAGCCCGGAGTTCTGCTACTCCGGTAATTATCCAGTAGTCGGCTTCGTGAACCCACGGTACCGTTGGCGCTTAAACTCTTGTTACTCATAGTATCAGAAAACGACGGATGATTGTTGCCGATTTGAGAGCCGATGTGACTGGTGTTTATAACAGTGTTACCATTGTTGTTGTTGTTGACAGTCCTTTGCAGAATCCTATTGGGAAATAACGAGTTTTGTTGCTGATTATTATTCGAAGAAAATATGTTGCGCCCGCTACGACCGAATATTTTAGCCTCGGCGCCTGGTGCGGCCGACATGCGATGACCTGGACCGTTGCCACTTATGTTCAGATTAGCCAAGGACCCATTTAGGGATGCTGGTGGCGTCAAACTACCATTGGGTGCATTCATTAGGCCCAATTGGCCGCTCGGTGAAGATGGCATACCGGCTGCCGAGCCAAGCGGCGTGAAAAACTGTCCTGATCCATTAGGTTCCGTTTTAATGCCAATATTAGCGCCGCCATGAGTTGAGTTCAAGTGTCTGAAAAATTGACTGCTTTCGAGACTGTTTGAAAACATTCCAGCAACACTAGCGCCTCCAGTTCTGGTATTGATCGAACGCGAATGACGTCCATCAGTCAAAGAGTCCCGCCTCGGAGAGCTGGTACCATGATTTGGTGCCCCCGATAATCCTGTAATGCTCGATGTTAACGAAGTACCGATGGGCCCGAGATCATTAGAGCCCATGTGGGTCGCATGACTGATAGAACTCAACTGGTGGTTGAAGCCCAGATGGCTAGTGGTCCCGTTTGCGTTAGCTAACATATCCATGTGCATCTGATGTGATTGGTGTTGATGTTGATGCTGCATTTGATGGTGTTGATTAGCACCTAATGCAGCAGGTGAGGTCACAGCAGATGAGGCTGATGAAAATTGTTCAAAATTTGCGAGAGCTACAGCGGCTGCAGCTGCCGGCGAATATAGAGGTCCTGTGTCAGGTCCGCCGGTGCTGTTACTGGCTGATGTTCGGAATAACTGGCCGTTAGGCATCGGTGGCGGATGTAACGAGTGGTGGTTGGGACCTATCTGGTGGTGGCCAGCGGAGCCCGCAGGCGCTTGGTGCCCATTCGATTGGTCGATTACATGCTGCATGCCAGCACTTAGACTGTTATTTACATGTTGCTGAGCAACAGCAGCTGATATAGCGGCATGATGCGGCGAATCTACCATCACTGTTGGCATCAGTCTCATAGTAGATGGGTCGACACCGCGCGTGGCCATCATAGATCCATTTCTGTGTGCAACAGCGGCGGCCTCAAAATAACTAGGATGAGGTAACATTTGGGGAGGTGGCGGCGCATATTGACCACCTTGGATGGCCGCGGCGGCCGCAGCTGCGGCAGCAACAGCAGCTTGCTGGTGCTGTTCAGCAGCATTTGATTGAGGGTTCATCGAGCGTGTGGTTGGCGGTGGCATACCGTTATTGTTGCGTAATAATTGATGTGCCTGATGAGCTTGCTGCTGATTCTGTTGGTGAGCCGCTTGGTGATGATGGGCGGCAGCCGCTAGATGATGGGCGTGAGCCGCAGCCGCTGCCTGATGTTGAGCGTGCTGATGACTGGTAGGACCCCCGGGGCCCTGTGGCGGCTGACCACCTTGTTGAAGCATGCCGGATGGATACATTCCCCATGGTAATCCATAGTAGGGTTGCATGACTGGCTGCGGGGGCGGCGGCGGTGCGCTGGGCATCATGTGAGCCGGCACAGGTCCGGCGCCTGGAAACGCATCCTGATGCTGCTGTTGCTGCTGAATAGACTGCTGGTGCTGGTTCGATTGGGTCTGTTGCTGTGGCATCGATTGCTGAGGCTGGGGTGGTTGATTTTGCGGTTGCTGCTGTTGCTGGGGAGATGGTTGTTGCTGCTGTTGTTGTTGTGAAGATGGTGCCGATGGCGACGATGCCGAAGTCGGCAGCGTCTGCTGCAGCGGTTGTGTATCAGATTGTGGGGAAGATGTCTGTTGTTGTTGTGGGCCCTGGATATTGATGTCATCATTGGTCGAGTTACTTGCATTGGTTGCCACATTTTCGGCGTTAGCCATTGTTTAATGGTGTTATCGTTCCAAATGTATACGCAATTAATAGGTCCGTATCAGTCCAGGTGTATGTCGGGTGGTATATTCAGTCAACAGAGAAGAAAAGAAAAGATACAGTCTGCGTGTTTGCGTGGCTGCTCAGCACACACAAAAATTTGTCTGGCCATCCATCTGGTAGTTCGGCGCAAATCCGCTAGGGCTTCGCGTCAAAGTGTCTGCCGCTAGATCGGCCCATCAGGCCGACTACAGCAGCGACCTCTGGCGAGCAAACGCAAGCAAAACATCAAGAGATGCCTTTTCCACATTGATGCTTGCTGTCTCGTTTGCGTGTACGTCGCTGCTTTAAATTCGCTGTTTGAAATGTGCGCATGTGCGAGCTCAAGCGCGATATCTGAAACCGTTTTATGAATAGATTTCAATTACAGTTTAGGAAGCTGGGATAACCATCTCGAAGAAACTTTCGAACCATCGATACTCCCATCTGAGCACCAAAAAAAGAGAAATGTCAACTATGTTAGTGGGTAGGATATTGATATATCAGTTTTTTATTTTCCCATTAATTAAAAAAATTTGAACCGCTAGATTTGCTAGTGCGGGCTATTTGAGTCAATCGTTCCCAGTCACTGGAAGACCTGATTTCGTCAGTTTGTGTGGAATGTGAAACTTTTCTAACTTGGATTGTTGGTTTGTATTCAACATTTCCGCTGTTATTATTCTGATTATCTATTGTTGAATATTGATGATCGACATTTTTCCCATCGGAGCTGATCAAAGTAAATCTATCTGCGCTAACAAGCACTTGATTCGACTGTGGAGAATGCTGGCTATCGGTATTTACATCACAACATCGACGCAGGTTCAATTCCTTTAAATCTAAAAGAATCTCCCGATTCTCTACTGTGATTGGATTCATGAGATATTCGTTTGTAGACATTGAATTTCTTATTCTCGTTGGCGGCTGATTATCATTGCTAACAGTCGAAGACCCATTAACATGATCACTATTTCTACGCACGCACGCATTAGGGAGAGCTACTGATAATGCCGCATGGCCTCCGACAGAAACCATATTAGAGCAATTTATCGAAGCCTTATTTCCATTAGTTTGCTCATTTGTTTTAATGAGCTCCGAATTGTTATGCTGGCTAGCACACAATAAGCTTGAAAATCTCTGTGATGACGATGACGACGATGATGACCACGGGCCCAGTTTGAAAAAACCAAGTGAAAGTTTTCTGGGTTTTGCTTTGGTCTCCCTGCTTTGCGAACTGTGTTTTGCGTCTCTATGATAGACCAAATCATTGGAACTATGCGAGCCTCTGATCGCCTCCGAGCGATTGGAGCCCAGAGACCGCTGTCGCACTTCCGATTGTGATTGGTTTTGAGATTTAGAGAATGTGCTTGATAAGAAACGTGTCAATGAGTGCTGAGATTCCTCATTGCTTTCAAAAATTTCTGTTTTTTCCGGATCAATTTTAATTTTAGGCTTCGATGGATGACCTCTAACTTTTTGCTGCTGGCGCTGCTTTAGCTCAGTATTGGCGGCATAATTGTTGATCCTTGGATCCAAACCTCCAATAATGATGCTTGATGTAGCCAATGACACGACTGCTGGTGTTGCAACGTCAGTTTTTGTGTTTTCGGCAGCCATTGTTCTATCAATTGAGGTCGTTCTATCAAGTGGTCGAAAGGTACCATGTGAATCATCGATGGTGACCGATTTCGGTAAACTCTTTGTTTGGTACCGTCCAGTACCCTTGCGTTTGAAGCGAGTTCGCGATGCGTCATCGTCATCATCGATAGTGAGCTCGTGAGAGAAATGTACTGGCTGTTGTTTTTTAGCAAGATTTTTATTGTCGTCGTTATCGGTCATCGTATTTCGCTGACTGCTTTTAAGGGCCGATTGCTTGACAAACGTCTTGCTTGTTTCAACGAGTCTTTGTTGTTGTTGTTTCTTTGGTTTTTCCTGGTTCCTAATAAACTCTTGAATTAATGATTTGTCGAGATCTGTTTCAAGCACTAACTCATCAGTTGGTCTGCTTGCAATGTTAACATTTGCTATTGGTTGCTCACAGTAGACACTATCTTTTCTCTTCGACTGATCTGCACTCCTACCTATGGTGCTATGATCATAATTATTTTTTGAAACTTTCACAAGTGGATGTAAGATCCCGTACGAATCGATATTGTAATGCCGATCGGACATTCTGCTTAATGGAGGTCGCCGATTAAGATTATCTTTAGTGTCAACGTTGTCGCTGTTGTTGTTGCATCGATGAGATGTGTAACCGTAGCGAGTTATTTCGATAAGTGAATCATCGATTCTGTCGGAACAATCGTCGTCGAAACTTGTCAAACTATTGGTGGCAGTTGTGTCGTCGTCGAACGATGCAATAGGGGCGAGGCACGCATTTGACAAGCACTGGGGTACGGGTATGCCGTCGTCGTCGTCATCGCCGCCAATCGATCGGCTTGATTCGGATCGGTTATTATGACATGCCATAGTGCTCATCATCATGGCAAGATGTCGACAATTGTACAGCTGCTGTTTCTGTTCGTTGATCATCTCTATTATTGTCTTTCTTCTTTTCTTGCTGTCGGATCGATGTCTTGAATCGTTATATGGTGGCACGTAATAGTTGCTTATATAAGTGAACAACAATAAATTTGAATTGCCTAGCTAACTATTTTTTGTCCTCCAGTTTGCTCTCTCTCCCTTTCTTGCTTGCAATTGAGTTTCTCTTACGCTGTCTTGATAGGGTTATGGTTGTCACTTGCCTATAAGCCTTGAGTCAGTGGTGACGGCAATGGTACTATTTGATGATATCGTATCTAGGCAACTATTAGTCTTTCTTTCTAGACCAGGACGAAATACAAACAAATTCCAATGAATAAGTGGATCACAAGACAACTCTTGTACGGGTGACCTCTGTCTAAAAATAGTTGTCAACGAGAGACACTTACGCCAACGCGCGTAATGGTGTGTTCGGTAGCTGTAAATTTGCTTGCATGTGTTCGGTCACGCATCGATGGGCATCTATTCAATTCCAATCGTTTAATTTCGACGATTGAACGTTAACTATGTGAAATTTATCTCTCTCTCTCTCTCTCGCTTTATATTGATCGACGATGCTTTATCGGCGACAACGCTGCGATGAATACGCTCTGTTGAAGCCAATTGCCAAAATGTGTGTTGTTTAGCGCCCATTCATTATGTTTCGCTATTCTGTTATTCGATTGATACTTTCGAGTCGATTCGCGTAGACTTTCTGTCATTTATTGCTGTAGATTATATCACGCAGACTTTGTGTAGATTATATTGCACCTGTTATTCACTATTAAGTAGTCATTTGAAACAGGTATTGAGTTTACATGTTGTGAATTAGAATCTGGGTTGTCTGCATTCACTGTTTGTTTGTTCGTCTGCCTGAGTGTCTGCGTCCGTGTAACAACAACGACAGCGATCAGAATCGGTGCATGTTTTGTATCAAACTCAATCTAGACAGATTGAGTCTATTGCTACTGAGTCAAAGATGGCTATTGTGGCGATGATGCTTTCCGAAGCCAGAGAACCCGCAATTTCTCCCTCCTCTTCTTCTTTGATTGTAATCGCCGATGATTCAAACTCACGGAGGCCGCTTACTGAGCTCCGTTACACTCCAGTTACTTCTTTTCTACAACATGATTGGTTCGTTACACACGCACGCACACATTTGTTGGCACACACACAAATCGTTGTTGTCGTCTTCGAACGAATGAGCAAACACACTCGTTCGGCCGTGAATCCGTTCGTTTTGTGCTTTCTTCTATTTTGTGGTTATTGGCTACTAAATTGCATCTAGTTGGTTGGCTTGCGGTCGTAACTTTTGGCCCCTAGACTCGCCAATATCTAATCAGTTCAGTCAATGTAATGCTGCGCATGCTCTACGGGAGAAATCTCGCACGAAATTTTATTTCTATGGCTTATAATCTTTGACGGGTGCCGTTATTGTATTAAATCGTCGCTTCTCAAACTGTGCAACCTCGAAATATTGATTCTCTCGAGTGGCGGTCGTGATTGAGATGGATCAATGTAGTGGTGTGTCGATGAGAAAATAATTAGTCAAAGCGTCGTCGCTCATTTGATTGCCGCTTGGCGTTGCCCATCGTGTGTGTGTGTGTAATTCGATTCTTGACGTAACTCAACGCGTGGATTGAGTGACGTGTGAAGTGTTTGCGTCCACACTTCTTTGGTTGTGATAAAACGTGTCCTAAAGAAAACTCACTATATAGATTATAACCAACAATGTGAAGTTGCCGAAACAGACTCGCTCTCTCATCAAGTCTTTTCGTAACAAATTCGTGGCGAAAGTTTTGTGAAACTTTTGCGAGATGATTTGTTTTGATGGTCTTTGTGGAAATTCTCCAGGAACAATTTAACGTTGGATTGTGTTAACAGTTGTTTCTAGTCTGACTGCTCTTGCTTAAAGAGTCATTGTAATGCGCGACAATGCAGAATGGTAGGATGCCAAAAGTTGTTTTGTTCGTTTGAGGTGATGGTGTGGGCCCTCTATCTCTCAGCGCTCGGCACTCAACAGTATTCAATACCGAAAATGTAATTGGTTGAATGTATTCTTCAGTTATGAATAATTTACAACCATCTCTTAGTGACTGTCAAAATTCGTAACATTTCTAATCGAATCGAATCCTATCCGACTCGGCCTTGAGGCCTACAATGCGCTAGATGCAGATCCATTTATTTATCTGTTTTTGTAGCTAGACTGAAGAGTTGTACTTATCGTTGAGATTCAATCTTTACGATAGTAGTATCGAAACACACAAGCATAGTAATAGAGCATTCAGAGTGTGTGAGTTAAAGAGCATTCGAGCATCTTTAGTTTCACAAGTCCCTGCGTACGGTGTTAAGCATTCTCGCACATCACTCGAATCAACTGAAGTGACAGAGTTCATGCAAAAGTTGGCGCCGTTGCTAGTGCTATGGCTGTTGTTATTGCTGTCGGCGTTACTGTTGGTGTTGGTATCATTGGGCACCGCCGCTGTGGTTGCCGCAGCGTCATTTTTGCGGGCCTCACTATTCTTCTGTTTCACTATTTATATTGTAGTGTGTTGTGCCGTGAGACAGCTGACTGCAATGAGGCCAATGCAATCAACCATAGTTATGTACACAGTCGAGCTTATAGCTATCGAGCCACTTTATGCGTTCAATTTTACGTCATGAATCTGGAATGAACGCTAAAATGGACGCGCGAATGCGATATTATTATTATTATATTTGCTGTCGTCAATTCGTCGGTTGCCTCGCGTGTACGTTCGCTTGCGGATGCGCGAGCGTGGGCGTGAACGAACAAACCTCACAAACAAAAATTTGTGCCGGCGTTCGTGCTTTCGTTTGGCTCACGTGTTTGTTTCGTACGTCTGTTCCATCGTTCGTGGGTTTTTGCCATCTCGTTCTATCGTAGTGTCCCGTATGTAGCGCAATATTCTACATTAGAGACCCCTAGCTCAGACTTCTGACTCGGCCAGCACCTGTATAGTGTACACTGAGTACGTGTATTTGTGCACGTGTGTGTATGAGTGCGCAAACGCGTGCGCACTCATACACAATACCACCACTGCTAATAACAATCATTATGATTCACATATAGCCATTGGATAGTTTCATATGTGTCTAGCGTAGGGAACGGTCAAAATCATGTTGCATGCTGACATGCATAGACATAGTAATAATAATGCACCAAATAGAGAACATGTCGCAATTTGAACTTTCTATTCTTTTGTTGTGCTTATTCAACAACTTTGAGAGTGCAAACTCTAGCTGGCGAACTTTCGCGGCCAAAGTTTACACTTGCGTGTCCAGCCGGCGCGCATCGTCAACAACATGGAGAGGGCGTGTCGAGTATTGTGCACGCACGCTCCCATTCGTTCGTCCGTCCATTCGCACACACACACACACGCGCTCACGTCGTCAGTAAGAGTAAGAGTGAGTGTGTGTGTGTGCGTGTGCCAAGCATACACGTGCCGTGCCGCGCGCGAGCGAACATTGCGACAAAAGTTAGACTCCACGAGTTTCACTTGCTCACTCACGCCACACAAATATATTGCTCACTGTGGCTTCAGACACTCACTTGCTCGCTATAGCTGGCTGATGGCACGCAACTGTGAGCCATCACTCTGTACACACGTTTGAGCGGCTCACTACACGCACTGTCGTTGCAATGCTCGTTGCAGTGGTAGGGACCAATGATCGTTGGCAAGTCGGCGTTCACGCAATTGTCAAGCGACAGTTGGTTGGTCGTTGTGTGACTATCCCACCGAACATGCGATTGTTTCATTATTATTGTCGTCGCTTTTGGCTAACTGTGCCAAATACATAGCTTGGTAAGGGGCGAGGCACAAAAAGGGCGCACTCTTTGAAATTGATCCCGCTCGCATCGAACAATCGACGCGCTCTAATGGAGATAACTGCACGCGGACGGAGCGGAAGCTCCGTCTCGAAGTTCGCTGACTTTTAACTCAACCCAACTTTGTACCGAGCTTTAAATCATTCTGTTTGGCTTCTCACACACCGGAAGAGATCACCTGGCGGCTGCTGTTTGAATATAGCGCGACAAGATGTACAGAATAACATCAAAGAGCGCATGCGTGCGTGCGTGTGTGTTGTGCGTGTGCTACGCAATAACCACACAAAAAGTTTCGTCGTAGAAAAGCAATAAATAATTTTTACAGTAAACATGCGCAAAATTTCAATATCACTCAATGTAATGAGCCTATTTTCAGACAATGTTTCTAGGATAACTGGTTGATCATCCATTCAGACATCTTGAAACGGAGACAAGCTTGAATATGATCAATAATTTTTTACTCTGTAATCATCTTTGCACTCCGAAATACTGAAGTGCATGAGTGCCTCAACTTTGCTCAACAGAGATAACGAGAGGTGTTACCATATATTTCTATTTATAAGCTCTCAATTGTAATCTCGTTGCTGTTTACTATCATCAAATTCAACTGAAAAGCTATTAGATACGAAAAATTTCTCTTCTCTTACTTGAGTTATTGACCATTGCTTCAGACCGATCACTACAGCAAACTTACAAAAACGCACGACATATTGCTGTTCCCTGTGCAATAATATTTTTTGCCTTGCGCGCCAGGTCAGAAACAAAGCGCGATGTTGTGTCGTCGACGTCGTCGTCGTTGTCGTCGTTCGTGCCAATTGCTAGGCCTTAGTAAGGTCCGTGTTGTATTTTATAGTGCCCTTTGTTGGCACAATTAAACGTAATCAATAACATCCAGGGGCCCGTAGTCTGTTTATTATAATTATCAGACAGAAGATATTGTTGGAGCAGCTCTTATTATCAGAGTTACAAATATTATTCTAATTAAACAAAAATGGATTGGAAAATAGGAGAATTTATCCCCATCAACAGGCAGAGTGAGACAGAACTTTATTCCACCGATGCCATCCTGGACTGTCCGTCGATGGTGGTGCCTTTTATGATCAAGAAAGAAGATAAATGGCCCCCAAAGTTGGTGGATCTGTGCGAGACCTCTGAGACTGGTGCATCGTCTAATAACAACGATTCTGAGAAGATAACAACGCCGACACCAGTGGGCATGGGCAACATTGACAATAGCAGCGAAACAGACAATCAACAACAACGACCACCGCAACAGCAAAACGATCAACAGATTACTGTGGTTGAAGATAAACAATCATCTACAAATAAGGTTGATACGAATAGAGCCGGCATTGGCGATGTCTTGACAGCTACAACTATTGCTAGCTTAACTAATCAACGCCCGCAGAAGCCCATTTTGACTGTGAAAGATTTCTTCAAATCATCGGCCGGTGAATTCTTAATAGGACTCGGCTTGAGTCGAGTGCGTGAGCATACCATCCGTGATGACATACGTAAACTTAAACGTCAGATAAGGCGCGAAGACAATTGTCAAGATTTAATTGTACAGCTCGAGCAGCAAACTGATAGCTTAAATCAGACTGAAACAAACAACAAAGTGTACAATTTTGATACTTGGCATCAGTGTGAGCACTGTGGATTCAAAACAGAGTCTGCGTGCGTTTTAGAACGTCATCTGTATCATCCACACGTGAATAATCGACGCGAGTTCCGTTGTAACTGGTGCCCTTACAAGATAAAAGATTCAAAACAGATTGTTTTTCATAATCACTTGCACCACAAAAAACGTTGTTACATTGATCCGCCACAACAATCGCACGAATGTTACATGTGTCCATATGAGTCAAATTCAAAAGCCAAATGCGCGGCCCATGTGTCACGATGTGTGAAAACATTTATGGAATCTAGAACACAAGCTCTATTAGATTTAGCCGATTATCCGGCTATTACGCCAAAGCCTATTACTCAAAGTGACGTTCGCGGCTATGAGGCTACGCTTCAAAACATACGAATAGCCGCGTTCAATCCTAGACAAAATCTTAAAATACCCGGTCCCATATCGCCTGGCGTGTATCAGCAACAAATGATGCTTATGCAGCGCCAAGCGGCTGCTTATCATTGCCAAGAGGCGAATTTGTTGCGGAATGCTTCCGCACCGCCGAACATTACCATCAGGCCTAACTTGAATGTCCCGGTAACATTGATCAACAACACTAGCAATTCAGGATCTAATTTCGTGCGAACACAAATACCGGGCGCAAACATCTCCGCATATTATACCTCTCGAGGATCTGCCCACCAGGTATCGCCTAGTTCCGATATATCACAGTTGATGCAAATGATTACGGCTTCTTGTTCATCTTCATCGAAAAACTGGTTGCCCGAAGTCATACATTATCATCCTTCAAAGTCAAATTCAGTAAATATTTTAAATCATTCGAAGCAACGCCAGCAGGGACCACCGCCATTGATTGATCTCGTTAATCCACCCACGGGACCAACGATAATGAACGGTAGACCTTTGTTGACCACATCCCCGGGGTCCAGTGCTCCAACTGTCACAGTACCGACTAAGTTATCATTTACTCCAGCGCCAAATTACCCAGCTAGCTCATCTCTCAGTTTGTCATATACTGCAAACTCACGTACGCAGCCGCATCAATTAGATATACAAGCTTTCTTACCTTTGCACCAAGCAGCGAATTCAAATTCAACGCATGGTGGCAACAAGAATATACCGGTCGTCAATTTAACCGGTGACCCTCTTGCATCAGTGAGTGGCTCAGCCAGGAACACAACAAGCGGTGGTGGCACTACTACGAAACAAACAGATAGTGAAAAATTGAGTAATCAATTACAAAAGAGTTCAACGTTTGTTATTTGTGAGATATGTGATGGCTACATCAAGGATCTCGATCAGCTAAAAACGCATATGCAATGGATACACAAAGTCAAGATACATCAAAAGATGTTAGAATCACAGCCTCCCTTAAACTGCCAAAAATGCCAATGGCGCTTTTTTACCGATCAAGGACTCGAGCGTCATTTGTTGGGCGCGCACGGTTTGGTGACGTCTAATATGCAAGAACAAGTTGAGGCAGGCGTCGACGCAGGCCGTTGCACTGTATGTGGCCGAGCTTACAGCAGCAAGTTAGTTCAGCACATGAAAGAGACACACAAGGCCAACTTGAAGCCCGCACATTTGTCCTACAAGTGCACGGTTTGTTCGGCAACGTTCAACTTGTATCGTTTGTTCGAGAATCATGTCTACACGGTGCACTCTGAATCAGTGAAGAGGACGGCTAATATGAGCGTCAAAGGAAAATCCATTGCTCGCCAGTGACAAACTGTCGGCAATCAATAACATCCGATAACATTATCAATAAAAAATCATTTTTCAGTAAAACTACGAACTACATATATCTACCTTGCGTATATAATATACATGCAAAGTGTTGAAAGTTTGTAAATTCTCAGGAGTTCGGATCAGTCGCAAAACTCTTCAAACTTGTTATTAGTTCTTTACAGTTGCGAAATCTTCAACTTCCCGTGCAAGAGTCATGTCAATAAGCTTTGTTGAGTCTATTTAACACTACTTTTGTTCGATCAATGGTTCCGTAAATGATATGGTTCGTAAACGTCGACGCACCTGTCGTTGACATTTGTGCAGATGATAGCGTCAGATAGACCAGCAATGCTTGGCGTTAGATATTGTCTTGCACCAATAGAGTGAGGCCATAACCATTTTCTTGCTGTTCCCTTTCACAGTGTGTGCGTGTCCAATTTTCTAATACTTACTGTTAGCCTACTTATCGTCTTGCCCCGTATATTGATGTGTCAAGCTTTACGCAACGACTCACAAGGAGGGAGAGTGCAAGGTTCGTGAAATTTATACTTTCTTATTGTAGGTCTATTTGTGTGAGGGTCCCACACTGCACGCATTTGTACTCTCTCTCTCTCTCCTTCTTTTGAGCGTGCTGGAGCTTTACGAACAATTGAACCATGAGCAAGCCAACGACCAGTGGGTTTATTTGCGGGTTGTACACACATGCACACAAGATGACCACGTCAAGATAGACTCGAAGTTTTCAACCAGATTTACTTCATCTTACGTCTGACTATCGCCTCATTGTAGTCGGCTCAGCAGCAGTAACTATACTGCTAAGCCCTGAGCATAGCAAAGCGTAGAGAATTGTAAGTATACTTTAGCGGTACTTTTGTGTCTCACCGAGTGACTAGTCAGGTAAGCTATGAGAGGATATGTAAAGAAAGCGAACAAACGAACGGTTGGTGATTTACATGAGCGTGCACGATAGGCAAAGCTTCGAGTGATTTGTACGTGATTTGTGTCACGGGTCTCTGTTCGCCATGCATGAGTTTGTATTCATGTGTATACTAGTGTCATTCAAAGCAAGGACATTTTGATAAACATTGTACGTGCTCACATGCTCTTGTGTTTGGAGTCAGTCAAGAGGCGAAAGTATAAGACTTTTCATGAATGTTTATAACGCAGAATGGGCTCGAAAAGTTTATGTTGTGAAAGCAGTTCAACTGTTCGTTGTGTGGTGACTGCGTTCGTCGTATCATTGGAAGTCGTGTCGTGATATCGAAAATCGAACGAACCTGACGAGCGAACGAACAAACCGACGAGTGAGAGAAGCACAGATTGTGAAAGGCGTATCTGTTGTACAAGTGTAAGTTAATGCATACATCATATATGTCAGTGTTTATTCGACAGTGACAGACTTGGCTAGATTTCGTGGACAGTCAACGTTACAACCGCGCAACACAGCCATGTGATACGAAAGCAATTGTAATGGAATTACAGTGAGTACACCTTGCAGGCAATCGACAGTGTGCGGTACTTCGAGCGAGCTGAAGCCTAGCTTTTTAGTCTCGGCATCGGCCTCTTCGCATATGATTATGGGCCTTCCGTCGCGTGCTTTTATCTGTTTTAGAGAATAGAGAAATAGATAAAAATAGTTAATCAATACCAAGCATAATATTACATCGATAGATGAGTGTGTGTGTGTGAAATCACTTACTTGTTGCAATGCGTTCAAGCATTTCGGATACACTGGATCGCGCGTGACAATCATAATCACTGGCATGGCTTTATCCACCAGTGCCAGCGGACCGTGCTTCAGTTCGCCGGCCAATATGCCTTCAGAATGCATGTAAGTGAGCTCTTTGATTTTGAGTGCCCCTTCCAGGCACGTGCTATGATTGTAGCCGCGTCCCATGACCAGCAACGATTTTTGTGTGTACAATTGTTTGGCCAGTGCGGCGACCTCGTGGTCGAGCTCGAGCACACGCTTGATATGCTCTGGCAGCCGTTGCAAGGCATCGATAATTTCGCGTCGACGTGCCACCATCGACAGCCGATCCTCGCTCATTACCAGCGCAAACATTACGAGAGATATAAACTGTGAAGTGTACGCCTTTGTGCTGGCCACACCAATTTCGGGGCCCGCATTAATGTGGACACCGCAGTGAGATTCGCGACATATGCTACTGCCAACAGTGTTGGTGATACCGACTATGAGTGCGCCACGTTGTTTACAATAACGCAACGCCACCAGTGTTTCTGCGGTCTCACCCGATTGTGAGATGAAAAAGCACACGTCGTCACGGAACACAGGTGTGTTGCGGTCTAAAAAATCACTTGATAACTCAACCATCACGGGCAACTCGGTGAGTTCTTCGAGAATTTGCCTCGTGGCGATGGCCGAATGATAGCTGGTGCCACACGCAATCAGCAGCAGACGACGGCAGCGCATAATTTCGCCGATGTAGTCCTTGATGCCTCCTAACACCACGGAACCCGTTTTGAAATTCACTCGTCCACGCATTGTGTTGACAACCGACTCAGATTGCTCGAATATTTCCTTTTGCATGAACGAATTATAATTGCCTTTCATAATTTGCTGAATCTCAAGCTTAAGCGTAGTGATTTCTCGCGTCAACGAAAAATTGTTCACGCCACGCTTACGATTGATACGATGTATGGTGAGTCGTCCGTCCGAGATCCACGCCACATCGTCGTCTTCGAGGAAAATCACTCGATTGGTGTGTTCAATTATGGCGCTCGCATCGGAGGCAAAGAAATACTCAACCGGACTCTTGTCACCCAACGGACTGAACTCGGTGGTCGACGACGAACGTTGCATCTTACTCTTGGCCTGCTGTTTATCAGCATTGTCATCGACAGTATCAGATGGATGACCCTCGTAACTACTGCCATCTGCTGTCTGCTGGCCGCCTGTGTTGGCGTCGCTAGTGTTGTGGTCATTGTTGTTGTTGTTTGTAATGTCGGATGAGCTTAATGCGAGATTTTTCAATTGAACGGCAGCGTTTCCGGTGGCCTGAGGAGCACCCGGTGCAAACTTGCTCTGGCGCGGATTAAAGTCTTTAGAGCCCACAATCACCGGTATGTAATCGGTGGACAGGTGCACTTTTGTTTTGATCCCAACAAGCAGCGGTGAGCCGCGTCTTGTGGCCACAACCTGATCCGGATACTTGGACGATTTGAACACCAACGCGAATGCGCCCTCCAATTGCTGAATGGCCTGCTCCACAATTTCACGGAACGACATACGCGGCAATGTGTCGTGCAAATGCTTGATCAATTTTGCAATCACTTCAGTGTCAGTCTCTGATTCAAACGTGAAGCCTTTCTTTTCGAGGAACTGTTTCAAGTCTTTGTAATTGGTTATTATACCATTGTGCACAACGACAAATTCGTTGTTGTCGTCAGAACGCTGAGGGTGACTGTTTACGGCCGAAGGGGCTCCATGAGTGGCCCAGCGCGTGTGTGCAATGGCCACGTGTGTGGCGAACGCCTTGTCCAACATCGCCGAATCGAACACATTGTCCCAGATTTCATCTTCGAGCATTTTAACTTTGCCTTGGCGTCGAACAATACGAATACGACCACTGTTGTCCTGGCCATCGTCAATGGCCACACCTGCCCGCATCGTGTTCGGTGCACGGTCACAAATACGTTTTGTCCTCGTTAAATGTCTGATTCAATTTTCGCATGTTAGAAATTTAAGAAAAAAATCATAACTCAAATAAGACCTACCCGCAGAATCGTAGCCTCGGTACTCAAGTCTTCTGAGGCCTTGGATCAGGCACTCGAGGATGGCTCGGCGACTTTTGGGCTCCAAATAATTCAAGTAAGCAAATATGCCTTTTCATTGACAAACAATAGAAATTGGATAAAAATATTAAATATTCTGCATTGACATTATCTTGTACTTAATACCTCACATTTTTACTGTCAAGACTTACCACACATTATTAGTATTAGTTGTTACTAGTATGATCTCTTGTAGTCTCAATCAATGGTCCGCTGAAATTATAATTTAAGATTGCTCAATGGTCAATTAGTTGTTTTAATACTTGAGTATTTTTAATTGGCTTCTTGTTTATGCTTTTGAATTGCATAGAAACTTAGTTTCAATTGCTTTAGCTGGTTGCTTGTTTGTTCTTTTGCTTTTGTTTTATTCATGTCACATAATGAATGACAAATGAGATTCTAAATCGAGCGATTGTCTGGATTGAGAACATATGGGCCGTCCGCTTTGTTCGATGACTGACAGACTAATGAGGCAATTTTGATGACGAGCGAATCAAATTACACACACACGCAGCCGGAATGTACTTCACTATCTTGTCAGCCACTCAGCCAGTCGTGCAGTCAAACGACCAACCGTCCACATACGATTAAGGTGGTACTTCTGAAACCAAAAGCACACACAACGATGCAACGATTATTATTAACGACTATAATGATATTGACACCGTTGCCAACTAAATTATTATGACTTAGGCTTCGCTTGACGTTTGTTTGTTGCAGTCGTATATATACACATTTATGTGCTTGGTTATAATGAACGATTGAGGATCAAATGTGAAAGGTGACACACCAGAATTTGGCACGGAATGCGCCAAATTAATATTTACAAGACAAATGAACACTAATGCAATAAACGGTTCAAGATGGAAATTTGCGAGGTGCAGCTTCACCGGCAGCGCTATTTGACAGAATCAGCTTGGTATTATCAACATATTTATCGACTTGCTGCGTCATTCAGCATCAGCATCTGATAATTAGCCAGTCAGCCGGCCATCTAGCCCGTCGTCTCGACTGCCGCGGCCACTGGACACAAAACAGCATATGGTTTTTCTCTTCATATTTTCGTCTGTGTGTGAGCGCTTCCAAGATGTATCTTTTTTCATCGATGACCTGACTGAACTCAATTCGCAACGATTCCAACCGGTCTTAAGTTCGAAGGTCGTATCAAGTAACAGCAGTTTAGCATCAGAGTAGCCTTGCATCATACAAATTTACGCTGACAACACTTAACTATTCCTCACAGCAGTATCAAAGTCCACCTTTGAACGATGATGGTCAGAAAACAACAATTGACATTATCTTGCAGCATTAAATGCAATTCACATCGTTATCGGCCATACGCTAGTACATGTCTACATTCAGCATCCATATTCGATGGTCATTCAATACAGTAGCCTGCAGTGCAATCACCTATTATGCCTCAGATGGGATCGCTTACATTCGTTTGGCATCGTAATGATGTGGCGAACGGTTGCTATGCAATCCAGGGCAATTCTTTCTTTGACAGCTTTCACCTGATTGCTTGTCGGTCAGACGGTCAGTTATACTTTGGACAGGCCAAGCTTGAACTTACCTCTCGATACATAATGTGCGGGCAACACACAGATAGCTGACCATTAATACATGATGTGGTAATTTTGCCCAATTGAGATGAGACATTACCATGCTGAGGTAGTTGTATTATCATATCTGATTTTGCATTCTTTGCATTGCAGACACGAATAACACGTGATTTCACTGGTTCCTTTTTCTGTCTCAACACCGAGAATGTTTCACACTTCAACGTAAGCACATGCATGTGCTTTTTTAACGTCTGGCCCAGTGATTTTGTGTAGACGTACACATGAACAAGAGATTGTTCGCTGTGCAATGCGTGTGAGCGCATCCTCCGAACATAAGCACGCGTAGCGTTGAGGGCCGCATTGGGCAAAATACACGTTACACCGCGCGTAACGATAACGAACAACAGTAGTCGCATGAATGGTGCTATCTGGCGCATATATTTTGAGAGAATAGATAACGAGAGAAGAAATTACATATTCACCAAGATGACTTAAGCTTATGGCACATTTGCTGCTGCCGCTGCTACTGCTGACAGTGAGCCACTCATCCTTCCTCGAGTTGATTTGGCAGTGAGCAATCAGTTCGTTCGTAGTCTCGGAATGATTTGCATGGTTGCATTCAGAAATACTGTGAGCCGGCTTGA